>PVKA01011928.1:10164-59428 GCA_004027165.1 Ctenomys sociabilis
TTTTTTTTTTTTTTTTTTTTTTTTTTTTTTTTTTTTTTTTTTTTTTTAAGAACACGTACTAGCTTGGATTGTAGCAGGGAAAGTGCTTTCTCTCCTTTGGTCACAGACAGGGAGAGCTGTAAATGACGCGAGGTTCCCGCGGTGCACAATTACCAAAGCAGAAAGTGCATATTTTATGCTTGGCACTGAGGACAGTAAAGTAAGAAATTGTGCCAATTTTCCTACAGGTGAAATTTCAGCTTCTTTCAAGCATAAGCACTTTGACTCTGAAATAAGTAACATAATGAGATTCCTTGCAAGCCATGTCAGCATTAATGCGAGATCACAGAAATAACAGCCCACATTTGCCTTTCTCACACATGCACAAAAGACGTGAAATTAATGATTGCGAGTCTGTGCCTAGAGCCCTAAGCCATGCCCCAGAGTGCGAAGTCTGGGCTCGCTCACAGTCCTGTGCTGTCATCACTGTCCATGGAAGCACAGCCAACACTCATGAAACACTCCCTCTACAGTGCAGCGCTGATGGAGTATTATTGGAGCCTCAATAAGGGGTTGTGTCTTTAAGCAGCACATGAGCTGTTTTTTACCACTTAGTGAGTAGTTGTAAAATAAGGCCCTATCTGGTTTTGCCCAGCCCGCTGTGCACCCCGGGTGCCTGCCGCGATGTGCTGAGGTCAGTGCCCAGGCTATGGGATTTTGCACTTTGGGCATATGACAACTGAGCACCTGAAGTGGCATTGCAGGTCCCTAAGGTCACAAAGGACACTGAAGGAGAAGGGAGAGAAAATGGAGGAAAAAGTAGAAGAAGAAGAGGAAGAGGAAGAGGAAGGAGAAAAGGAGGGACAAATTCCTTTTCTTAATGTATTTTTTTAGTACAGAGTCTACAGGGTCTCACTACACAGATCAGACAGGAGTGATCCACCTGCTTTCAGCCTCCCAAGCGCTGGGATTACAAGCATGCCACCATGCCCAGTCTGGGACAATTTCTTAAAAGCATCACTTTGGCAGGGCATTGGTGGCTCATGCCCACAATCTCAGCACTCAGGAGGCTGAGGCAGAAAGATCTCCATGAATTTTAGGCCCACCTGGGATACATACTGAGTTCAAGCCATCCTAAACTGCATGGCAAGACCCAGTCTCAAAAACAAAAATAAACAAACTCTTCTCTGATATTTTGGGATGGGGAAGGGGATTTAGGAATAAGGGAGTACAGAGGCCAAATAAGGTGACTGAAAATGATCAAGACTTTTCCCTACAGTGAATGCCAGTACTCTGTATCACAAATGTGTACTAATAAAAATATACCACTTTCTACAGCTCCCATAGTGGCAGCAGGAGGGGTGTAATGGGTAGTCCCAAATTTTAAGAGATAGAGAATCCCCAGTATTTTGGTCTATAAGCATCCACCCTGTTCCAGGTCTATGGCTTGTGAGCCTGGCCCAGGACAGCAGCTGCCATCCAAGCCCTCCTCACCACACACTGGTCTCACTTCCACATTCCCAATGGCAAGCACTTTTTCCTGGAGCCTTCAGAGGTCATTGAAGCAAGGCAGGTCAATCTGTTACAACGCTCCATCCTGTGCTTCTTCCCCTACAGAGCTGCCATCTCCTTTCTTTCCACTCCATCATGAGACCTGTGGGTGAGGAATCTGCTCTGTGCTCTCAGCTAGACCATTGCCTGAGATACCTGGACAGCCTCAGCAGGACTCATAAACTTACATGCTCAGGGCCAGCAGCAGAGTGACCTCATCAGCTCATTTCCATGTAGCTCACATGGCACTGAGTACATTCTCTGAAGTCCTAAGAGGACAGGGCACTGCCTCTCAGATTCTCCCTGTAGTGGCCATGCATCCAGTTATCACAGAGGTGACCATTTGGGACGATCACAGTCTTGAAGGAAGCCTTCAGCTCCACTTCCATGCCCTCCTTGATCTTCAGTTCCAAGAAACACAACTCCATCCTGAGTAGAACAGTCTTGAGTTCATCTCACCCAAAGTATCTTTAGGCAGGGCCCCTCCTATCCCCTGGGACCTCGAGTCCTTGAGGTTTTCCAAAGAATGAAACACTTCACACTTTCACCTAAAGGAATGGGTTTCCTGGGGGGAAAATGCATCCCAGGGCAGATGCAGATTTCCCTCCCAGTAGCTCTGTGGCCATCCCAGACAGGAAGCTCCCGGGAGAGGGATCTGTCTGTCCTTTCTGGCTGCGAGGGCAGTATAGACTGGATAAGTACTGTGTGCAGAGAGTTCCGGCTTCGTTGAGCTTTGTTAAACTTGGTCCACTTTCAAAATGTCTATCTATTACTGTCTTAAATGTCTGGAATGAGTTTTTTCTCCCATGACAGCATTGCAGAATGGAGAACTTGAGAGCTAAGCTCTTGGACTCCCTGACATTGCCTCTGTCATCCTCTGGAGAAAAGGACCTGGCACCAGGGCTGAAGTCAGACAGCTTGTTTCTGCTTAGCATACTGAGAAATGGACTTGGACTAAATGGTGCCTCATGTTGGGCTTTCAGCAAGGTGATGGAAGCCAAGCTCAGTGTCTCATGTCTCTGCCTCATTTTTGCCCCCATGCATGCTTAAACCTCCAGGACCGAGTATGAATATTATTGCTTCTGTATCTCACCATCACACTCTACTTCCTAAGTCATGAACACATGCTACCTTGTCTCCTCCATTTTAGGTACTGAGTAGTAACGATTTTTTCCCCTGGTAAGTAATTTGGAGCAACCAAAGAGTGCAAATTAGAGAGACTACAGAGTAGCCTTCCTTTAGCTGTTAATGTTAGTGTTAATAACTCTCAGACACTAAAAGATGCTACAGTGTCCTTGCCTGGATGCTGTCTGCATGGGCTCTGTATGGAAATGGTAGAAAGCTGTCATTCCTGTGCTCCACACAGGGCTATCCTCAAGGGAACATAGAACCACCACTCACTCAAGTGCAAGTGACAACTCTGTTGAGACTGGTTTGGGGAGATCTGGGAAGTACATCCTCTCCAGCCTGCCTCAGGATCAAATTCTACCCTGTTGCTACCACAAAATACTTGATGCAGATCATTTACAGATAGACATTTACCTTGGTTTCTAGCTGTGGAGGCTTTCTGGAAGCCCAGTATCTGGCAGGGAGTGCATGCTACACTTGTTATAATCTGGCATGAAAGTAAGAGGATACCTGGGCACATGTACCAAAGGCAGAGCAGCAGCCCGCCCTCTCTGGAACAAGTCCTGTCCCACACAAATGGCACTAGTCCTTTGAACGACCTCGTCACTTTGCAAAGGCCCAGTATCCCAACACCAACACAAGGTCTGTCCAGTTCCAACATGAGTCGCAGGGGGCACAAACCATAGCAGCGGTACTGTGCCCACAAACTAAGATGATACTGAGACACTTTAATCAGTGTTCTGCTTAGCTGAGCTGGATTTCTAGATTGTATCTGTGGTCCGAATCCTAATAGGATGTGACACAGGGGTGACTTCTATGTACAGAATTCAACCCAGAAAGAAAAGGGCAGACAGTCACAATCTTGCAAATCACTCCAAAGCCCCTATGAGCCCTCAACACTGGGAATAGAGAAAAATAGTTTTGTGTTTCTAAAGTTGAGAGTTTCTGAGTAAATTTTTCTTCAAATTTGGGTTCTTGGCCTCGTGGGAAATTAATGTGCATGTTCATGGAGACAGTGCCAGGGTATTTGCCTCCCTCTGGGCAATGTTTACATTGCAAAGCAGAGCGAGTGCCAGATCCCTGGAGATGCACCTAGGCCACCAGTGCTCCCCTGGACCATGGGCAGCGTAGTCTGTGTTCCCAAAGCTGTCTTGAGGACCCAGAATCCTTCTGTCCCAGCTGCAAGGAGCAACAATTTTTTTACCCTTCTTGGAACGGACTAAGAAGGCAGCTCCCCTCCTCTGTGCTGTGGAGCTGACAGTTTGTATGCTCAGGTCATTTTCTGGGTCTCATTCCATAACCCCAGGGTTGAAAGTCACAAAGGTTGAACCATTAGGTCATTATTTGCTTTCCTGCCTAAATAATGATCACTTTTTCTTATCCAGAATGCCAAAGGTCCACATTCTGGATAAAGTGAGAAAGATCCGTATTAAAACCTCTCCAGACGCCCAAGTGGAAAAGAAAGCCTTCAATACTTCCCTTCAAGTGCTGGCTGTGGTCAGTCACAAAGCAGAGGTTGAAGAGGAATAACAAGGTGACTTAGGGGAATTCTCATGTCAACTCTTGCTAAATGGGCCTTTGTTAAACCAGGGTATGTAGACTTCAACACTATTGACAGTTTGGGCCCAGTGATTCCTCCTAGTGAGGGACCAACAGGAGCATAGGAAGATATTTAGCCCCAATCTGGCCTTTATCCACTTGATGCCATTTTGACCACACACACCACAAGTTACAAGGATAAAAAATGTATACAGGTGTTTCCAAATATCCCAGAGTGGGCAAAATGCCTCCTTGATGTGATCCAATATTTGCAGGTACATGTGACATGGTTAGCTGTGTGTATTTCACACTGAGCTACTCATGGGTGAGACTAGGAACTGGTTCTAGCACAGGCAAATCAGGTCATGAACTGCTGGCCTGGAGAGGTCTTCCTAGATGCTCCTGCCCAGAAAGCTCCTGCCATGTGCTGGTCCCATTGAAATGATAGCCAAACCTTTAAATCTCTACAGGTGAAGCTTGTTCTACAAACTGGGGAAAGGTATACGAGTTGTATAGAAATCAACTGGAAGAGTGAGTGTCAGGCAGGTGATTTATGTAGCAGATTAATTGTTTGGGACAGTTTTCCCCATTTTTGTGCACCTGATAGCATTACAAAAGGCAGAGGCCCTTGGATCCAATCTTGTTCATCACTTTGACCTCCTGCCTAGACACAGAGTTTAAGGATCATGCACAGTTGATTGCTAAATGAAGGGATGTGGAAGAGCTCTAACCACTTCAGAAACCCTGGATTGAAGCCCTGGGGTGTAAATTATGAGACTTTCTATGGCTATCTGTGTTTGTCTGTTTTTTCTTGCTGAGACAAAATACCTGAGGAGGAAACAACTTAGAGAAAGAAATATATATCTTGTCTCACAGCTTTGAGGTGTCAAAACCCTACCTAGCCAGCTCATGATGAAAGGGTATTGCTGAGGAGAGCTGCTTACCTCAAGCATCCAGGAAACAGAATAAGGGAGAAGGAGCCAGAGAGTGGACAGGATCAGGAACCAGAATACAACCTTCCAGGTCACATTCTCCAGGACTCCCTTCCCCAGTGTAAGCTCCACCTCCTTACTGCACACTCATCTATGGATTCATCAGTGGATTGACCCCCACCCCAGTGGAGGACATGGCCCATGATCCAGCCATCTCCCAAAGAACCCCCCTCTATCACATGAGCCTTTGCAGAACATCTTTGATCCAAATCACATTATTCCTCCTGCCCTTCCCTGCACAAAACAGCATCCATACCTTTAGAATCAAAGTCACCGGTGCACAGCCAACCTCTTCCTTTTAATGGTGGGTTCTTGCTCCTGGAGACCCACTGGGTCCTCCCCCTCCACCCACATATCTGTTTTATCATTGAGTTAATCAAGAAACCCACCACTGAGAAAGCCCAGTCATCTCTGGATGAAGGTTATGAAGAGAAGGTGATACACTCCTCCTGGACAGAAAGCAGAAGCAAATCACATTGGAAACTGACTTCTCGTCAAGGAGGAAGGAGACACACACATACACACATACACACACACACACACACACACACACACACACACACACACACTACTAGAAGCTAGAAGCATTGGATTTTCAGTTCACTTCTTCCTTTAATTCTATCCCTCAAGGAAGAATTACTAGACCTTCCTGTGCAAGTTAAAAATTATTCTTCCGGCCCATCCCTCACCCCAATTACCCCTTCCTACACCCTACAGAGCCACAGACAATGGATCTGGCTTGCAGCCAACAGTGATGCCTATGTGACCCCTATGTTGTTTCAGTGTAGTATCCTAGCACTCAAGGTCACTTCCATAACATCCTGTTGCAGTGTAGCTCTCTTCCCTTAAAACATCAAGTATTTCTTCAACTTCCATCTCATGAACTCTAAGCCTATAGAGATCTTCAAAGATCCACCATCACTACTACATGCAGGTATAGTGGAAACAAAGCAGTAGGGCCATTTGTCAAGAGCTCATCTGTGAGCATCACTAAGACACAGCTGATCCCACAAGGATTTCCTAGTGAATTGGATACATTACTGGCTCCATGGGAGGCTAGAGAGGGGAGCTGGTCACAGCTAGAATCTTGGGTTGCCTGACTGATGGCAGCTGTTTTACAACTGGTAGAAAGACTGCACCTTTACTCAGTAGGACCCACTTCAAGGCCCCAGAGGAGGCCAATCACCATGGTTCCCCACCCTGAACCTGTGTGTCCATCCTTCTCCCACCATCCAGCTCCAGCCTTCTCCCATTCACTGGGCTCCCCTGCCTCAGTTACCAGGTAACTTCATTGGGTCCACACCTTTGTCACCCCTCTAGACATAGCCCTGCTTGCCACACCTTCTGGCTCTTATTCCCCATGCATCCACTATGTTTAGAAGCTGCCAGATGCCCCACATTCTTAGGATTAACCAAACCAAGCCAGTGTTATTTCTACTAGATCCACCAAGAAACTCAGCCCCGAGACTGACTTCTGCACTCTCATTCCGTGGTGTTACAGAAGCCTGACTTCTGCACTCTCATTCCGTGGTGTTACAGAAGCCATGTTCTGTAAGTCCAGAATCCATGTTTCCTCATTGCCCCACTACCACGCCACACATTCCTTCACTTTGCTAAGGCACCATTGACTTACACACTATGTGCTGGGAAAATTCTGTGAAGACATATGTCAGATTATGTGTAAGAAAGAGACTATCAACATCTATATAAAATTAGTGACATGCAATCTCCACATTTTGTACACACGTACATGCACACAGAGACACACTCAAACACACCTATGCACATATAAAATACATTTCCACTTCAGGACAAGCAGACATCTCAACCCTAAGTCAACCCCAAGAGGGACAAAGATTTCTCCACCTTCACAGGCTCAGTTAGTTCCTTTCACCTGAGGACCTGGCACTCAAGCAAGGTTGACCTTTGTTCCATGGTTCCTCAAACATTTGACAATTCCCATCTTCACTGGAATGTTGAGAAATGAAAGTGAAGGGCTAGCCAAACAGCTCAGCAGATTAAAAAGTCCGGGGGTTCAATCCCCTGGCATGTTGTGCTGGCCCTGCCCCCAGGCAATTGAGACTGGGTGTGGTGGCGCACACCTGTCATCCCAGATCTTGGAAGGCTATAAACAGGTGGATCACTATGAGTCTCATCTAGTAGTCAGACCCTGAACACCCTGTAGACCCTTCCCTAAAATAAAAAAAGAAAGAAACGAAAATGTACTTTCTGATTTTTCTGCAGCACATCAACCTAATTAGCACTGTATATAATGTTGAAACATCTTGAGATATTTTTGAAGTCAAGTTTTCTTATTTCTTCTCATTCCTGAGTTTCTCTCCCCTGTTCACCATTTCCAGCACAGTTATTCTGGTATACCTCTAAGTAGTCCTTTGTGACTCCACACTCAATATTTCCTGTTTGCTTTGTTGTTCCTAAAGAAATTGTAATTTTCTGGGCTCTAATTAAAGTGCCCCAGAGGATACTCCAGTTTTCTTCTGCTTCATGCAATATTGTGCAGTTTTTTATTGTGCTTTCTGCTCATTATGAATGCTGAGTTCTCCTGTGCTGTGATCCCTTAAATACCCACATGATCTACCAACGTGTGCACATTATGCCTTACAGAGCATGAAATACAAACACTGGATCCCTAGTCTTCTTGAGAGTCCGACACTGGGCATTTTGGAATAATTGCATAGAACCAGCTCATATGATGAGTCAGAAAATGAGAATTCAACAGCTTTGCTGATGTGGCACATGTGCACCAAGATAAAAGAATTTAAAGTTTTCTTCTTAAAAATAATGATCAGTACCTTCTGTCTCCAGGTGACCTAGTAGAACATAGCAGCCTACTACCACTGTACAATAATTTTCTAAAACCTGGATCAATGGCACAGTTCCTAGTTTTAAGAGATGAAAAAGCTTTTGGTGTTACAGTGTGAATTCATTCTGTGCATCAGAAACAATCCCCAGTGTGCAGGCTCACAGGGAGTGGCAGTCACCTGTGCAGGTGAGTGCCACTGTGGGGACATTCACAGGAGCAGAGGCGCCCTGCCCTGCCCTCTTGCCCTTTCCACACTCACCATGGGATGATGGTGCAGCAAGACTTCTGGTGAGGCTGGCATCCTGATCTCTCACCTCCTGACCTCTGAGTAAACAAAAGTCTGTTACTAAATTGCCAAACACACATGAAACAAGCATATGGGAATGAGGATGGCCAGTAGAACGAAAAGCCCAGAGAAGAGATAGAAGTGCTCCTCCTAGAGGATACTGTGATTACAAACAGGAAGCAGTTATTTTCTTGGCAGGGCTGTGGACCCCGGGTAACTTGAGGAGTAAGCTTAATTCAGACTAAGAGCTCCTATGGTGCTGTACATAAGGAGGCACACTGAGGGAAGCTCACACTCAACTGGGCAGAAGAATGACGACATTGAAGGCCTCAAAGGCCAACACCTGATGTCTCTGGCACTGACAGCCACAGCAAATATCAGAACCAGTCAAACTCCCACCTAGATTAACATAAAACCTAACACCATGGTCCTGTTATTGCCATCCCTATTACTTGATATCTAATATCCAGACTTCAACAAAAAAATTTACAAAAAAGACAAACAAGTGTCCATACTGAAAAGACAACGCCAGCATCACAACCAGACTTCTGGGTGACGCACGCTTGGATTACCCGATGATCTGTTTAAAGTTATTTGAATGTTAGGGTATCTAATAGAAAGGCTAAACAAAAAAGTGTGGCTAATGCAAACTGACAGCTAGAAACTCTACAAAATAATTGCGTAGATCTCAAAAAAAAAAGCAAGTGTAAGACAAAATTAAGGATAGCTTGATGTTTTCATTAGTAGATTGCAATGGCCACACATTTGTCAACTTGAAGAAGAGTCATTACAAGTTTTCTAGACTGAAATACATAGAGAAAAAAGAAAGAAATTCCAGAAAGCAAAAGTCTCAGAATTATCCCACAAAGTGGAATAACTTGAAAGGTCTGATATATGTAGAACTGGGATAACAGAACAAGAGATAGAATGAAAAAAAAGAACTGTTGGAAATAAGGATAGTTTTACTCAATGATAGACTTTAAGCTACAGATACGAAAATGATAGAGAACACTACCTAAGATAAACTACCTTTCCTAGTCCTAAAATTCAGTATGCCTTGATGAGCCTACTAGATGCAAACGTTAGAAAACCAAAGACAAAGAAAAACAACATGAAATTAACTGAGGAACAAAAGGCATCTGTCACAGTTTGCATCTAAATATCTCCCAAGCATCTGCTGTTCAGAGGGGAGCTTTGGGACATGACTGGATCATGAGGTGCTTTACCCACCAGTGGATTCAGTCTTGAAGAGTTCACAGCTGAGAAGCTGCTAGGAGACAGCACCAGCTCCCGAGGAGGGGACCCTGAGGTCATGACCTAGAAGCAGGCTTTGGCCCCAGCTTCTGCCTTCTCTCTCTGCTTCTTGGTTGCCATGAGGAGAGTGGCTGCCCTCCACCCAGGCCCTTCTGCCATACTGCTTCTGCCTTACAACAGCCAACCACAGGTGAAAACATCTCAAGCTGCAAGCTAAGCAAAATACTACTCCTTCAAGTTACAAGTGTGGGAGCAAGACTGACACAGCACCTAACCTGCAAAGGAATGAAGATGAGGTTCACAGTGGGTCATCCATCAGCCACAACCCAAGTGAGAACAATGGGATGGGATGGAAAATATTTAAAAGTTGTGAAGGACACAACTTCCAGTTCTTTTTCTTTCCTGCCTCAGGTTTATCTGTACAAAGAGTCGAGGAAGTCACCAGCCCTACTTCACAGATGGCAGCCCAGGGCCACAGCAGTCCTCCTTCTGTCCTCTGCTCAGAAGATACGAGCCTTTCTCAGAGCCTGGCACCTTTGGGAGCCTGATCTGGGGCAGAATGGGAGTGACTTCCTGAGCCTGGCCTTAGCAGGAGCCTGGGCCTCTGGCCAGCAAAGCCTGCACCCCTTGGCACTGAGGGCAGGGATACACCTCCAGAGCTTGGGATGAGTGATGCAGACAAGTCAGGTGAGCTTGCGGTTCTCACCCTTTGAGGCCCTGGTTTGACCAGGGCATTGATGGCCTTGGCGTGTGCATGCATGTCCTTGGCACTCTTTGCCTGCATCTTCTTCCAGGCCCTTCTTGTGCTTCTTGGCAAACATATTCCTCAGGGGCTTGGGATCTATCCCAGTAGAGACCTTCATGACTGAGGTTTCTTCATGCCATTTCTATGCCATTTTCTGGACTGGTTATTTCCTGTGGTTCTTTGACTTGGCCATATCTGCACCATGACCCACAGCTGCCAAGAACCTGGGACCAGAAGAAGAAAAAAAGGTCACTTAAATCTCTGTCAGGCACTTTATCCATGTCATTTTCTTTCAAGCTTGCTGCTGAAGCTACTTGCTCTCCTGTGTTGCAATCACACATTTGCTGCTTTTACAGTTGGTCTTCCTACTGAGCAGCCTCTGCTGGAGGCATGGCAAGGGGTGTATTCATTTGTTATGCGATGTTGCCTTTCTTTCCAGCCAGGCACTGTAGTGTGGTCTCCTTGCAGGTTCTCTGACTATATCTAGTGACATTGGGGACCATAAGTAGCACATCAGGGTCAAAGACACGCATGGTGTCTGCAACCTACACAGAGGTAGGGACTCTATAGCACCTCTGACAAGTGTGGTACCAGTGGCAGTGGGTGTTGGATGTCTGTTGTGTCACCAGTCCTACAATGGAAGCCGTGGCTACCCATGGATATCTCCAGGGGGTTCTTGAAAACTATTCCAGTGACCTTTGTGTTGGTGAGGGCCTATGCCACTCAAAGCCTTGGTGAGGAACTTGAATCAACCTCCTCAGGTTAGGCAGTGATGCAGGTCCACACTCTTCAGGGGTCACCACACCCTCTCTGTGATGCTTACTGCCATCCCTGACGGAAGCACATGCCCAGGGACAAAATAGGGTCTGAGCAGCAGCAGGAAGGAATCATGATATCAGGCTAGCAGCAGGAGGCAACAGTTAAAAGAGTGACTACAGAGAAGCTGCAGAGATCCCGGAGAACACAGTCGAGCAAAATTAGGAAAACTGCCTGATACTATCAAGAAATTTGGCAAAGATAGAGATTTTTTAAAGGAATGAAATAGAAATGTTGGGTAAGAAGACCTCAATAAGTTGAACAAAAAATACATTGAAGCCTCATCAATAGGCTGGGTCAAGAAGAAGAAAAAAATATCTGAAGAGAAGATCAGACAAAAGAGAGAGAAAGAGGAACAAGGAGAGGAGAACAGGGAAAGAGGGAGGAAGAGGAAAGAAGGAGAGAGGAGAGAAAACAGGACAGGGTAGGGTGGGAGGGATGAAGGAAGGAAAAAAAGGACATGAAGAAGGGCTTTGGGACACCATCAAATGAATGAACATTCATCAACATTTTCAAAGCCCAAAGTGAATAAGAAAACGTTAGGCATAGAAAACATGTTCACTCTCTTCCTCAGCGCTGCCTATGGAGGTGGCAGCCATCTTCCACTTGGCATCATGGCAGCCCTCAACCCCTCGTGAAGCCCAAGATCATCAAAAAACAGGACCAAGAAGTCCATCTGGCACCAGTCAGACTAATATGTCAAAATTAAGCGCAACTGGTGGAAACCCAGAGGCATTGACAACAAGGTATGGACGAGGTTCGAGGGCCGGATCTTGATGCCCAACGTAGGTTATGGAAGTAACAAAAGGACAAAGCACGTGCTGCCTAACGGCTTCCGGGAGTTCCTGGCGTGCAATGTTAAGGAGCTGGAGGCGCTGCTGAGGTGCAACAAGTTTTTTTTTTTTCAAGTTAAGATAAGAACTTTATTTTGTTTTGTTTTTGTTCTATGGCACCAGGGATTGAACTTGAGACTTTGTGCTTGTCAGGCAGACAAGCCTTGTCAGGCTTGTCTGTGCCTTTATGCTACTGAGCTATATCCCCAGTGCAAAACAAGAACTTTAGGATGGGCCATAATCTGTCATCTAGTATTCTTTATAAAAAGGGAAGATTAAAGGCACAGACATGTGAAACAGACACACGAGAATGGACAGCCATTCACAAAAGAGCAGCGACACCTAGGCCAGATGCCTCCTCACAACCTCCAATCTTGTCCACACCTTATCCAAGACTCTGGCTGACAGAACTATAAGACAAATTCTCCTTGTACAAGCCACCAAGTTAGGGGAATTCCTTACAGCAGCTTTAGAGAACTAAGATAGTGACTAAAGTTCCAGGAGCTCAAAATAGCTTCCATCGATCCCCACAAGCCAAGCTGGGAAGGGCGCTGGGGCACACAGTCAGTCGGGGGAGGCCGCGTCTGTGCTTGCTGGCTTCCTGTCTCCTGAATGAGTCACGGTTCACCTTACTTTTCTCCACCACTGTGCCTGCCCCTTTGTCTGGGTCTGTTTCTCCCTGGCTCTCTTTCCCCACTTCTTGCTTGCAGCTAATTCTCAGGGCTTTCTCTGAGACTCTTTCCAAATCTTTTCCCAGAAGACTACTGGGAACATAACCCTTTCTCTAGCCTACAGAAGGCCCCATGTGTAGTTGTATGAGGAGAGAATGATAAGCGTGTTACTCTGAGACATAAATTATTAAAGTACTTTCTTTTTTTTTTTGGCAGAACCAGGGATTGAACTCAGGCCCTTGAGCTTGCCAGGGAAGCACTTATTCCACTGACCCATTTCCCCGGCTTTGTGCAACAAGTCCTACTGTGCAGAGATTGCTCACAATATTTCCGCTAAGAACCTCAAGGCCATCGTGGAAAGAGCAGCCCAGCTAGCCATCTGAATCACCAATACCAATGCCAGGCTTCGCAGCAAAGAAAACGAGTAGATGACCTGTGTGCATGTTTATTTGTGTTCAATAAAACCACAAAAAATGCTAAAAAAAAAAAAAAAAAAAAAAAAAAAAAAAAAAAAAAAAAAAAAAAAAAAAAAAAAAAAAAAAAAAAAAAAAAAAAAAAAAAAAAAAAAAAAAAAAAAAAAAAAAAAAAAAAAAAAAAAAGGAAGCAAGAAAAAGAAAAAGAAAACATGCTCAGCGAGATAGTTGATAAAAAAAACTTCCCTAACCTTGAGAAAGATCGGAGCACTCACATAAGGGATTCCAAATATACATACAGGAGAACATTTTCACCATGGCATATTATAGTCAAACTGTCCAAAGTTCAAGAAAAAAAAAAAATCTCAAAAACAGTAAGAGAAAAGCGCCAAGTCATACCAATAAGTACCCCATTAAACAACCTGTGAATTTCTTAGCAGAAACCTCTGGTACAGGAGAAAATGGGATAATCTATCCAAAGTCCTTAAGGAAGGTGAATGCCAGCTAAGAATGCCATACCCAGACAGGCTGCCCTTCAGAAATGAGGAAGAAATTAGAATTTTCTGGGACAAGAAAATACTGAAGGGATTCAACACAGCTACCAGAGTGTCCTCACGAAAGACACTTAGGGGAGTCCTACAGCCAGAAGGAAAACAACTAACAGTTCAAAACAGGGAAATTACAGGCCAATGCCATATGACTACAGATAATTTTCCTTGAATTACCACATTGAATGTAGCTGTATTATGTAAAGGCACTGATAATAGAAGGATAGGTTAGTTTTTGAAAATTAATTTAATGAACATTAATACAACAAAGAGAGAAGTTGCATACAAAAATCCATGCAAAGGTTGTCTACCTTTTCTTTTTTTTTCTGTTTGAACTAATATTTATTTTGCCTCATTTATTTAGCACAAGTACTTTCTCTCAAGTTCTTTTTTAATTTTTTTTTTATTTAGTGCAGGGGGTTCTACAGGGTCCATAGGGTCTCACTGCACAGATCAGACTTGTAATGATCCTCCTGTTTTCAGTCCCCCAGTGCTGGGATTACAGGTGCACAGGCACTACCACACCCAGTTTCAATCCCTATCTCAGGGCACCCCAGGGGTGGGGCTGGCACAGCCGGCCAGAGATCAAACCTCACCCCTGCCTAAGCAGGCATTTTAGTCCACTGAGCTGTCTGGCCGACCCTTTTTTATGTTTTAGAAAGAGTACAGATTAGAATTAAAACAAAAATTTACAAATGATACAGAATTTCACTTAACAAAGTATTATGAATTTCACAGTATTTGTTATAACACACAGGGTTGTCTTCCAACCAGTTATTCATATTACCAGATATATGTATATAAAATTGAAACAAGAAAAAAAAAAAGAAATATATAGGAAATTTAGAAGAGAAAAAGTACAAACAATTGGAAAAAAGAGATGGAACAAATTAAAGCATTATCTGCTCCTTTCTTCAAACCAGCAGAAATGCACAGTGCAGTTTTTGAAACCACTCTGCTTACATAATAGATAAATCTCTTTCCCCCACTCCCTCCCCTGTCCTTCTCCTCAACTAGGTAGCTCTTTCCTTTCAAATAAGTTCATTCCCCTTTCCTAGTATCTATTGTACCCTTCAGATTCCATTTTTCTCTTTCAGTTGCTCACTCTGAGGAGACAGTATGATGTTTGCACATGTGGGTCTAATTTATTTCACTTAAGAGTACGTTCTCTAGTTGTACCCATTTACCAACAAAAGCCTCAAATGTATCATGTTTTATATGTCTACCATTTTTATGAGAAGAAATACCGAGAACAATACACTGAAGAATGGAGTTTTCTAGACAGCATATGAAAAAGAAGCCAAGCAAATCAGAAGGCACCAGCTAGCATGGAACACATGTCAAAATGTTTGAGCCCCTGGGTCGCTACTGAGGAGCCATCACCCCATGATTCAAAAAAGTGAGTAGTCATACAAAGGTTTGGCGTAGCTTTGGATCTTGCCTGACCCCTCAGGCACCATAATTCTCCTGAAGATGAGGCCAGGAAGCCAGCCTTTCCTCTGTGTCTCCAGATGTCACATATCTTGGACCTGACACCCAGGGCTACTGGGCTGGGGAAGTGGTAGCATGCAAGAGGGCTGCTATACATTTCTGTCAGGTCCTTGTTGCTTTTCTACAAAGATCTCAAGTTATTCCATCCTGGTGTTACCAGAGTCCCTAGGGCACCCTTTTCTAGTTAAAATCATCTTTCCTTGCTTGCTATAGGCCATATATTGAGGCAACACCCTCTAAATATTTATGCAATGCATCCCAGAAGGGTAATTTTATGGGGAAACTATGTGTTTGCAAATCAATTCTAAGAGAAAAAAATCCAAATTGTGGAGCACTGTACAAAATGCATGTATGTATCAGAAGATGGAGCTTTTTCAGAGAGCCTTGAAGAAACCAATTTCCTTCAGAAAGGAGCTAGAAAGGGGGAAGCTTAATGTTTCTGCTTTCCTAAAGAGACTGACCAAGAGTGTGATGACGCTTTGCCTCTTTTTGACTCCAGGCTTTGATCTGTGCAAAGAAAATAAAGATGGCCCCAGGGAACGCACAAAGTGAGTGGAAACATTTCCTTTTTATTTCATGTTGGTGTTATTTTACACAGATGCGTTATGGCGCAGATTGGAATGTTTGAAGGAAAAACTAAAAAAAAAATGTTTTGTTAATGTGATAGAACAGCAGATGGTATTTTTATCTATTTTTGCAAGTTCTGTAACATATTGTCTTCATAGTTCAAAAGAAATATTATGATCACACTAATTTAGGGGATCTGGACTTGTGATGCGTGCAGTTCAGCGCTGGTCTGCTCGCTTGCCACAATTTCTCTGCATTATTTTGGGAAATGTGGTCCTGGCAGCCTCGTCTAGCTGACGAGACAGCAGTCTAGGAGAGGCAAAAGATAGTGCCACAAATAAGAAAACATAGGGTTCGATTTGCAGGGCTCCCTATGGGTGTGACTTTCATGGCTTGAATGTGCTCCCCAAAAAGCCCAGGGAGAAAAACTTAGTCTCCAAGATCACGTGTCTATGGACGTGAGTTGGGAGGTAGGTTGTAGCATGGGATTAAGGTTAGATGAACTCAGAACCAAGGTATAAGACAGGATTAGTGTCTGAGAGGGAGAGGTCCAGGCTAGCATGCTCAGCCTGCTTTACCCAGAGTGTCCTCTGCCATCATGTGACATGGCAAGAAGTGCTCCACTGAATGTGGCACCCTTGACTGCAGGTGCTCCAACCTCCAGAAATATCAAAAATATTTTTCTCTTCTTTTATTGAGATACCCTTGATTTTTACTTAAAGTTCTTTTCTTAAATCCCAAATCCTGGGGCCAGGGAGATGGCTCAGTAGAATAAGCACTGCACTTCCCTGGCAAGTACAAGGGCCTGAGTTCAATGCCCAGTTCTGCAAATAAATAAATAAATAATAAACAAATAAATTCCAAATCCCATCCAGGATCTACCTTACATTTTGTTCTTGTGTTTCTTCACCTCTTACTGTCCTGTGTCTCAGATGTTCTTAGTTTTGGATGACCTTGACCTTGACCATTTTGGGGAGGACTACCCAGGAAACCTGCTCCCACTAGGATTTTCTCAATAGTTTCTTTGTGATGGGACTGGAGCTTTGAGTTGAGAATGGTCACAAAGTCATTCACATCATCCAAAGGACACATCCTAGAAACATGCACTGTCACTGTGGATGTTGGCAGTGGCCACTGTGGCTGGGGAGGTGCCCACCAGGTTGATTCCCTGTGAAGCTGGGCTTCCTCCTCTGCACTGGACCATTTGGGGTTGGTCACTGGTGTGGCATCTGCCCTTTGGGAGAGAGGAACTGTCCTCCACTGCCTGGGGGTTGTGATATCTGCCTTAATGATGTACCATTCTTCTACACAAGAAATTTGTGTGCAGCCCCCGTGTACTTGTCTGCTAATCTAATTCCGCCATGTGTTTATATCACTGTGGACTGGTGAATATAGATTTTTGTATTCTAAGTTTTGGCTTAGTGTCTTGATGCTCAGTTACTGCAGCTTCAGCCACTAGGCACTCTTTAAATTGATGCTGAGTGACGTCTGTATGGTCCCTGTATGGACCCTCTGTGTGGCCTTCACTATCAGATACTACATGATTACCAGCTTTATCTTGTATATTCTCTGACCTCATCACAGAATTATTTGTTTCTCCAGGGCCTCAGCCCACACCACTGGCTGAGCAAGGAAACGCACAGGCACACACTAGCCCAGGCACAGCCATGGATCCACAACATCTCCACATGTGGCCATTCATGCCTTTATCAAGCTTCATGTGAGTTTATACTAATGTTGCAAACATTACATTGCAAACGTGAAGTGAGTCAGTCTTGGATCTTCACCTGAGCAATGACAAAACTGCCCCTTCTTTGCTATCCACTTCAGTGCCAAGAAACACACTCAGTTCTTCAAGGATGGTCGAATAAGATGCCAGGGATTAGTAACTTCAGCAAGTAGAGCACAGGACAGTTTCTTTCTTCCCTGATTTCACAGATTTCAGTCCTTAAGTGGTACTTAGGTTTTCACATACTCCAGGCACTGGGTGTGTCTAAGATGTTATAATACAGTTAGGTTTTGTTTGAAGCCTGAATTCTGAAGTGGCATCTCACAAACTTCTAAATTTGCATACATAAAAGTTCACTCTTTAGGCTACACAGATATTCTTTTAGCAATCAAGTTCTGTTGCAGCAACTAGGTCTTTAAAGAATTGGTTGCTAAATTAGGAGTCATATATGGTATGTATATTACAGTATTTATAGCAAAGAAATGGTCCAAAATACTCCAACTCAATGACTTGGCTTTTATTTTCATAACTCTTACATACATTACTTTAATGTGTAACAGAACGTAAAATTACAGTACAACAAAAAAATTTTCAGTGTTGCATAAATAAATATTATACAAATCAAGACATGAGGCTCTTTAAACAAGATGTACAAAAGTGTACCCAATAAGAGATGGGCCAAGGCCAGCCAAATAGCTCAATGGATTAATGCACCTGCAAGCAGGCAGAGGGGCTGGGAGTTCAACCTGGGCCTGGTGTGCTGGCCCTGCCCCATGGGCAAGCTGAGATGGGCGATTGAGACTGGGTGTGGTGGTATGCACCTGTAATCCCAGCTCTTGGGAGGCTGTAAATAGGCTGATCACTACAAGTCTGATCTAGTAGTGAGTCCCTGAACACCCTGTAGACTCTTCCTTAAAATACAGAAAAAAAAAAATGTTAAAGAAAAAGGTGGGCTGAAAGTCCAAACATCAGGTTGTAAGTCCAAACAGTACACTTCAGTGATAAGTCTGAACAGTTGATAAATGGGTCTGTCATTAAACAAGATATCTGTATTGTTCCAAGTATCCTCACCAATGTAGCCATTGTATCCATTATAGCTGGCTGCTCTGTAGCCCCTCCCCCTTTGTTTCTCCCCCTTGTGCTATTGTGCATAGGACTACCATTTTCTAGGACCACCATTAAAAGGTAGTATAAATAGTGGATTGACAAGAGAGATTTATGACCTTAATGGTTTTGGGGGCCAGAAACCCAAAATTCAAGGTGACACCAAGGTTGACCTCTTCTGAGGGCAATGCAGTAAGGACCTCCCAGATCAGTTTTGTCACCTAAAATAATCTGGATTTGTTCACTAGACCCTTTTTTTCTTCTCTTAAAGCTCTTACAAAACCAGTCATTTCGTCTCCGATCATCTTGCTGCCTTTCTGGTTGTCATTTCTTTTTACCATTGAATAAAATTCCATTATGTGGATCCCTTCACTATGGAAGAATACCTTCGTTGCTTTCATTTTTATCAGTTGTAAACGAGGCCCTCCCAAACATTTACACACAGGTTCTTGTGCAGATAAGGTTTTTCAGATCCATTGGATAAACAAGAGGAAGTGTGACTACTGAATCACATGGTAACACTATTTTTAATTTTGTACAAAACTACTGATCTGCCTTCCAAATGGGCCTTGTCGCTCTGTGTTCCACCTTGTCACCAGCACTGAGCACTGTCATTTTTATTTAAATTTTAACCATTCTAATAGCACCTCGCCTTTGTTGTAATTTGTCATTCCTTGATGGCGAACATATAAGTGATTTTCAAAGTACGTACTGGCTATCTGAACATCTTTGTTGAGGTGTCTATTCAAACCTTTTACATGTTTTCATTAACAGCCATTTGTTTTGGAATGGTTAAGTTTAAAGAGTTATTTGTGCACTTTTTATCCAAGTGTTTTGACAGATACAAATATTCTCCAAGTATGTTGCCTGTGTATATTCTATTGCATGTACACACATGTGTATCAAAGTGAAAAGAAGTGACACCTTAACAATATTAAGCTTTCCAGTCCATGATGTGGAATGTAGCTTGCTTTATTTAGATCTTTGGTATCTTTCTGGGGAGATTTGTAGTTTTCAAATACTGTATGAATCGCGTTTATACTTGTTAGATTTATATAGCAGTATTTCTCCTTACCTCATTCCCTTCCTCCCTCTTTCTCTTCCTTCCTTCCTTCCTCTCTTCCTTGTGCTGTATGTACTGGTTTTCTAGGAACTAGATTTTTCTAGGAACCAATAAGTTCCATAAACTGGGAGGTTTAAATGATAGACACTTGTGATCTCACCATTTGGAGGCTAGAAGTCTAAAGCTCAAGGTGGCAGTAGGGTTGACTCCTTCCAATGGCCGTGCAGGAAGGAGCTGGGCCTTGTGTCTGGTTTCTCAGTGCTCTTTCACTTGCTCATGGCCGCTTCCTGTGTCTCACGCTTTCTTCCTGGTATACACCTGTGTCGCCACAGGTGCTGTTTTACTGGGACATTTGTCAAGTGGACCACGGGTCATCTTCTGAGCAACCTGCCCTAACAGATGACCTCTGCCTTTACCCTCTTTCCACATAAAGTCGTACCCTGAGGCGTGGGCATTAGAACTTCAGTACAGCTCATATAACTTCATATACTTGATATTGTAAGATGTATTTTGAATTCCAGTTGCTCATTGCTGATACATACATGTGCATCTGGATATTGTGTGGTCACACAGCCTCTGTGCCATTAATCCACACTGTCCAGAGCTCCTGGGGCTGGCAGTTTTGAAGAAGACTACGGTGTCATTTGTCCCTTCTCAATGTGTTTCTTCTGTTTCACTCTCCCAGTACCAACTCGCACTTCTCCAGCAATGCTGAGAAGAGCGGTGAGAGAAGGTTTATTTTCTAGGTCATTTTTTGTTGTTATTTTAAAGAGAAAAGAATGATTAAAACAATGTACCAAAATTTCAAAGCAATATAGTAGGAGAGTAACAATGGCTAATGCAATGTGTATTGTTACCTTCAAAGCAGCTGCTCAGATTACAAGATAAAGGCATAAAAAATTGATCAAACAATATAAGCATGAACCTTTCTTTGCAACAAATAGAAATTAGTGGCATAACTGTCAGATATATATATATATATATATATATATATATATATATATATATATATATATATATATTTTCCCCTTTTCCTTCCTTTTTTTCTCCTTCCCCTCATCCCAGTTGCTCTCTTCATTTGAAGTTTCTTCCCATTTCCCAATATCTCTTATACATTTTAAATCATATATACTCTTCCAACTTCTTACACTAGGGACACAATATGGTGTTTACACACATGAGACTGATTTATTTCACTTATAAGTAAGGTCTCAAGTTGCATCCATTTCCCTATAAATGCCTCAGGTTTGTCCTTTATGACTGAATAGTACACTGTTGTATAAAAATACTACTTCTTTTTTGTGTTCCTTGATTGATGGGCATTTGGGTTATCCCAAGACTTAGCTATTGCAAACTGTGCTGCTATAAACATAGGTGCATGTATGTTGCTGTGCTATGATGCTGCCAGTTCTTCAGGAAGATGCTCAGGAGGGGAACAGCTGGGTTGAATGGGACCTCTAATTCTGACTTTTTGAGGAATCACCACACTGATTTCCACCGTGGTTGCACTACACTCCTACCAATAGTGGAGACGGGTTCCTTTTTTCCCTCAGCCCCTCCTGCATTTGCTATTGGCTGATTTTTTAATAGTAGCCATTCTTTCTGAAGTAAGATGAAATGTCAGTGTTTGAATTTGCATTGAGAGATGATGTTTCGCCTTACTCCTGATCTCAGGGATGGTGCATCCAGCTTCACACCAGCTGCCAGATTTTTTTGTTTTAAATGTGCCCTACCTGGTTGAAGAATTCTACCTCACCTTCTTAACTGAAAGCCGTCTCACATGTCCATAATCCCAGAGCTCTGGGAAACTGAAGCAGGAAGATCACAAGTTCAAGTCTGGTTTGGGCAATTTGGTGAACTGTGGAATCCTCATCTCAAAATTAAAAAATAGAAAGAACTGGGTTTAAAGGACTCAGGTTCACTCCTCAGTGTTTAAAAAAAAAAGTCTCCTCTTGTTTCTCCTTGTGTGAGTTTTAAGAGTTTATGTATTGGAAAAATTTTGGTTGGCTTCCTTTACTGTATCAGATTTGTGGGAATAGAGTAGTACATGTCATGCATTAAAAGGGGGGAACTTTCTTTTGTTTCTCATTCTGGCCATTTCTGCCTGCTCTTGGTTATCCTGGCTAATGGTTTATCAATCTATTGATCATTTCAAGGGTTTTGTTGATTTTCTCTATTATTTTCACCTTTACAATATTATTGACTTCATGTCTGCATCTTGTGTAATGAATAACCACTAAGACAACAATACGCAATGTATTTATTATTGAAACTGTCCTACTAATTGGTTTTGAAACTGTCTCACTATTTGTTTCTCAGCAAAATTATTTAAAAATGAAGTTAATAAAAATTATTGACTTTGCTCTAATTTTTATTATTTTTTTCTTCTGCTTGCTCTAAAATTAAATTGCTCTGCTTTCCCCAGTTTTCTAAAATGGAAACCTAGATTACATCATTTCCCCTCTTCTAATATGTGCATTTAGTAACATTTAGTAACAAATCACTGCTTTTGAGGAATTTACTATTTTTTGTGGATCATAGCTTCATTTAGATCAAATATTTATCTTGAGATTCCATCTTTGACCTGTTAAAATTTTTCTTGTATAATTTCCAAGCGCCTAGAGGTAATCTAGATATCCTTCTATGATTGGTTTCTAGTTTAGCTCCTGTGAAGCTTGCAAGCATACCCTCAAACAATTAGTGCTTTTCTCAAACTTTAAGGCCAATTTTGAGGCCTTTATAAATGTGGTCCCTGACAGTAAATGGTTCGTGTGGGCTTGCAGGGGTTCACACTCTGCTTTTACTGGATGATGTGCTCTGCAAATGTAAGCCAGATAGAAACTGATTTCCAACCCTGCGGAGGTCATCTGTTTCTGATTATCTGTCTGCTTGATACCATAATCCCTGAAAACGTGATATTGGAATTGCCAATTACAATAATCAACGTATCAATTCCCACTCAGCACTGGCTGCTGTGCCATGCAGTTTGAATGATCCACACGGGTTCACACACATCTTGGCCTCCAGCTCTGAGCTAAATAAACTTCTGCAGATAAAGCAGCCAGCATCAGTGCTTTCAGAAGCAATAGAGCACAGGCAGGCACAGCGGCTCCAGCCTTCCTTTGCTTGGGGTTGGGCTAACGTGGCTCTCTCCAGCCCTTATACCTACATGAGTCCACACTGAGAGGCTTGCAGGTTCTGTAATTCCTTCTGGCCGCGCCTTCATGTTAGTCATTTTTAGACTCCTCATATTAAACTGACTACTGACACCGGCAGCGAGCATCCATCATGTCTTAGCTCTTTTTTTCCTGTCATCCTACTTCATGCTTGATTCCTCCTCCTGTTCTGCCCCTCTATACTCTAGTTTAGCATTTTGTACAAATCTTTTTACCTATTCTCTTGGTACCAATTATACATGAAAAAAGTATTTTTCTCCCTGAGTTAGACATACATATTTTAATTATTCTAAATCCTTCATAGTAGCACAGTAATTCACATGCAGTATAGATACTTGTAACAAGATATTCCCAATTTTGCCCATCCACCCTTTGTGAAATTTCTAAAATTTACTCATTTATCTGTATTTCACACATCCACTACATCATTACTGTCCTTTCTTTTAAAATTTGATCTTTTAGATCAAATATAAATGAGAAAAACAAAAAGTTCTGCTCTATCTTCATTTATTTCTTCTCCAATGAACTTTTTCTTTATTTGCATCATACTCCTGGCCATTTCTTCCACTGCTTTCTGAGGAACTTTTAACATTTCTTACAGTAAAAGTCTGTCTTCTGGTTATAAATTCCTTAGTTAGCATTAACCTAGGGAAATCCCCCTCTCACTTTGGATGCATCATTCTTTTTTTTGTTTGTTTGTTTGGCAGAACCAGGGATTGAACTCAGGCCCTTGCCAGGCGAGCACTTATTCCACAGAACTATCTCCCCAGCCCCAAATGTACCATTCTTGCCACTTTCTGAAGTCCTCTTTCCTGAGTGTCTTTGTGAAGCTTGATCAAAAATACGGTAAATGTCACTGCCTACTATCACATAATGGAGAAAGCCATTCATAAAAGTATGACGTTATGTTCTCATCTATCTTATTCATGAGATCTAGCACTGTGCGATCTCTGGCTTTTCTTCAAAGTCAAATGACCATGCAAGGGAAAAGGTTTTATTTAATTCAGGACACCAAGACAGCCAGGACAGCCAAAGAGACTCATAAAAGAAGGCTCCAGAGCTGCTGCAAAGAAGGGTAAGAAGGATGGAAGGGTGAGTGTGAGGCAAGGGGAGGATCTGAGGTGGATTCAGGGCACTATATCTTTGCTCTAATGATTACTTTTAAACTTGCACATGCACATGTTTTTCAATCATACCTTGTGCTTGAGCACATGCACAGTTTACCTCTGGACATGTCTCCACTGTGCCTCTGTGGACAGCCACTCAATTGTGCTCAGATTACAATAAGGAACTTATGTGGGTGTTCTGTGTGGTTGTCTGGCTCTCCTAAATTTTATACTAAAAGGTTTTAATAAGCAAACTAATCTTCAATGTTGCCTTTCCCTGCACAAGTAAATTTGGTTTCCTTGTACAGTGCCAAGTCTTCAGGGAAAAAGAAAAAAATAAAACTCAGGATGTGGCTTGGGGGGAAAATATAAAGCAAACATAATTAGTACTATTTATGCAAGGCCATGTCAAGAATTTCTTACCAAATCAATTTTTTCAGATGGGAAGTTAAGAGGTAGGAATGGTTAATGAGAGATACAGTCAAAATAGTTAAATTAACCAGAAAATATTTTCCTGGGACTTAGGGTATGTTTTGAGATTTTTAACAATATAAGATCCTGCATTTCAAATATCAGATCATTTGACATTTCAAAAGCCGAACTATATGTTCTAGATGCATGAGTCTTCTACTGGAATACCCAACAGACTTGCAAATCCCTGACTAGAGAGTTGCAAATTGGGCCTCACAGAGATTTATCCAGCTAGGTGATTGAATTAGCTTTGTCTATTCTTAGGCTTGACAGATGCTCCCTTGATTTTCAATATTCCCAGTCTTAGCAATCAATATTTCCATCTGATGCTTTTCATTTGAAATATTTATGTGAAAAGTAAGGTGCAATAACATGTTGTACTCAGGGTTCACAGATACAGCAGAATCCATCTGGAGTTAGCTGATCAAGAAGTCTATGCGTGGCAACAGCTGGAGGGTTTGTGTGACCCACGTGACCTTGGAGACAGGCAGGGCAGCAGGACTCCAGTGGGCCTCAGCCATGGAGCATCCAATTTGCTCCACTGTCTCCTTGGATTAAACATCAGCTCTGCCAGCCCAAGCACGTACAGTAGTTGAATTGAATTAACAGAGTTACTCAAAGCCTGAAATCGCAGTGATAGAGGAATGCTATCTGAAGAGTAATCTTATCCCTCATTTTCAATTAGCTGGGTTTTTTCTGGCTTGTTCTATGGTAAATTAAAAAGCTCTATTAAAATAAATAAAATATCTTAAGAGCCCTCTTGGATCACAGACACGGCACTGCACAATGGCCCCATCTCCTAGCTGGCTGGGGAGCAGAGTTCAGCCTCACTGCACTGAGACCATAGAGCAGAGCAAGGCAAGCAAGCACCAGATCTCAGAAGCAGTCCAGTCCAACCCAGCCTAGCCCAGCTCGGCCACTAGCACAGTTTATGTACGTCCCCTGCCCTGCACCTTAGGCTGCCAGGGACCAAAATCTCTGAGCTGGTTTTGGAGAAAATGATGAATGAATCTATCTTTGTGATTCCAAGTTCGCCCTGATACTTCCTTTTTGCTCTGCAGAACAATATGTAGGCCTGTTAGGTCAAGTTCATTTGAATAAGAACCAGTTAGTTAAATAGTATGCTCTGGGTGTGTCTGTGGATGACTGACATGCGGACCAGCAAACTGAGTGGGAAGAGGTGCTCCAGATGTGGGAAACATGGACCAGTAGGCTTGCAGCTTGGACAGAACAAAGAGGAAAAGTGTTCCCCTTTTCATCAGAGGAACTCCAGTTTCTTTGCCATTGCCTTTGGACATTGGTTTCCAGTCCACACAGGCTTCCAAGTCAGGCCTTTCAATCTTCCAATACTCATGTCAGTGATTCTGCAGAGCACCTCCTGGCATGTGACTGTTACTGGACCCTTCTGCTGGCTCCTCCTAGGCAGCATGCACAGGACCATTTTGGAGTTTCACTAGATATGACTGAAGGCCACTGGGACTCTTCCAATTCTGATCCCCTAAGTCTCTCTAAATAAATCCCTTGTATAATCATACATATATTTCATATTGAATCTGTTCCTCTACAGAGCCCTAACCATACAATGTGTTTCCACTGACCAATTACCTACTCATCTCCAGGTGAAAAAACTTGGCAATTAATTAGAATTCCACAATGGGATGTGACAGTGTATAGGATAACAAGCTTCCGGTCCTGGGAGCAATCAATCCAAAAATGTGTTTTCATGAGCTGGGAGCCCTGTAGAAGCGTGCTGAGTGGGGAAGCAAGACTGAGTCTCCACCCCACAGTAGGTGAAGCTGCTCTGCCTCTACTGAATCTCTGGTGTCAAATCAAAAAGTATTTGTTGACCTTTTACAGGCACTGTGCTTTGCAACACACTGCTGAGTGTTTCCAGGAAACCACAAGCCCAGTCATTCAGCGTTCTGGACTCGACCTGTCACCTGGAGTGGTGTATGTGTTCAGATTGTGCAGAATAAATGGGTGAATAGACGGATGGTCAACTCATTAGCATCATGCTGAGTAATTGCTAGTCAAGTTGTGTAACCAAAATTTTGATTTATGGGAGTGTGAACTAGGAGAGTTACTATGAAAATCAATATGGAAAGCCCTCAAAAGCTAAAATAGACACTTCATTTAACCCAGCCGCTCACATGCTAGGTCTCTTCCCCAAAGAGCCATCACATTGCAGTGACTACTGCACACTGTTTGCAGCAGCACAACTCAGAACCCTGGAAGCAGCCTCTATTTTCACCAACAGATGAATGGATAAGCAGCACACAGTATTTGCATGCAGTTGCGGACTACTCTGCCATCAAGAAAAAATTGAATCATTTATAGGAAAATGGCTGCAACTTGAGACCACAATACAAGTACAATAAATCAGATACACAAGCTTAAATACCACATGTTTTTTCTTATATGAGAAACACAAGGTATAAATAATCCAAAGAGCAAAATAAAGACAGGTAATAGGAATCAAGAAAATCAATCTTTTGCAGGTGAGATGAGGACAAAGAGATGAAGGGAGTGGCCAGGCCTAGTCTCTCACTCCAAACTGCTCCAATAAGAGAAGATATTTTTTTCCAAGGGTCCACATTCTGGACCATACTTCCTTTTCATTTTCAGTGCTGGGGACTGAACTCCCAGCACCTAGCACTGTGCACATCCTCAAATAAGAATAGCAGTTATCTGTATCATCAGCACAGTCCTAGCTATCATAGTCAGGGATGAGCTCTCTGAGGAAGCCTCTCTGCCCAGCTTGCCATGCACATCATCTGAGGAGATCTCCTGCTAATGCAAAGCTGACCCAGAAGAGCACCCACCTCCCTGGCCTTTCACAGGAATGTGCTTCTAGGTAGCACCTTCAGTCCCTAAGGAGGCTATAGAGATGGAGGGCTGGAGGCAGGAAAGGAGGAAAGGGCAGACCCTAAACACAAGGTGGGACCAGAGAAAGGAGAGAGGATCACAGAATGGCAAGAAGATGAGGAAGACAAACTGTCCTCTGAGGAACAGCAAGGGATCCCCATCTTTAGCCACATGTGTTTTCCTCTTCCCCATGTAGTCCTTGAGTGACAGCTTGCAAAAGGGCTGGAGCATCGTTGCAGTTGCCATAGAAACCTCTAGCCTCCAGAAGTATCCTTGCAGTTTCAGTGGGCTGCACCAGACACCTGCTGTTCAGTGAATAAGGAGACTGGGCAGCTTCCTGGTGTTGGGCCCCTCTTCTGCATTATGACTCCTCACCTAAAGCCAGTGTGCTCTGCTTCTAGGGCAAAAGGGGACACAGACTTTGCCTGGGGGCAAAAGAGGTAGCTTGAGGGCATCTTGTGCCAAGGAAATCCTGACTGCGAGAGTCCCAGAGTGGGAGCATTATGTTCAGCTGATGAGTGCCTCCCTCTGGCCCTAAGCTCAAATCCTGGACCAAACAGCAGCCAGGGAACAGGAACAGACATTCAGAGCTGTTGGAGCAGGAAGGGGCAAAGAGAAATCACTCTGAAAAATCATGTCCCCCTACAGTGGGCACAACCCCATTGAACTAGCCTGTCCTCTTTTTATGATGTGAATTCTGCATCAAGCTAGAATTTTGGCCAGGATCCACCACTAAGTTATAGCATTATTACTTTCATCCCTCAGATGGAAAAACTAAATAAACACTAGAATACTAACTAAATTATTCTTAGCATGTGTGAAGCCCAGATTTGGTGTCTAGCACTGTGAAGAATGGGTTAAAATGAATTGCACAATGTCCTTAAAGAATTGTAAATATTAATATTATTGTAGAACAACACTGACATGTAAGGAATAGAAAAACTTATGGCACCTTATTAAGTTCTGTTAGTTGTGTGTGTGTGTGTGTGTGTGTGTGTGTGTGTGTGTGTGTGTGTGTTTTAAACCTTGAGAAATATATACAACATTTCTTATAAATAGGATTTATTCTAGGGTGGGATGCTAGTGCCCTTGAAGAGATGTTTTATACAAAAAATTCTTTTGGTGCAGGAATCGAACTGAGGGCCTTGCACTTGCCAGGCAGGCACTGAACCCCTGGGCTGTATCCCCAGCCTCTGAAGTATCTTATTCAGTGTTTATAATCAAAACACTTCAATTTCTGCTAAAAGTTCAAAACTGAGGAAAAGATGAACACGTAAGTAAAACCAAAGGATGACTACTTTGGGGAATAATTTTAAGTTTTATCATATATTTCATTTTTATGATTAATACTCATGCACCTGGTTAAAAGGTCCAATAATATCAACAGGTCTACAGTGAAAAGCAAGTACATCTACTCAACTCTTCCATACCTCTGAACCTGCAACAAAAAGACTAATTTTTGGTTTTTAAAAAGTCTCTATAGAATAGTTATCTGTAAGTAGGACCTTAATTTGATATGTCTTTCATTTTCAAAGTTAGTCATTTTCTAAAATAAAAATAAAGGAGCTTAAAAATAAAATGTGTTATCTACTGGCCTTTTGCAATGTGAGGCAATGACCTAGTTGACTGCAGAATTTTTAATTCCTTTCTCTCTTTCCTCCAAATAGTTTAATGCTGTGCATTAAACTCTGGGAAACACCCCTACATCGCTGTTAGGATGAGCATGTGAAGGCCTCCAGCTGCTCACCAGTCCTTCCGTTTGCGTTTCTTAATGTTTTCCATAGACCTTTGTTTTTCTCAATTCCATGCATTCCAGGATGTATATTTTACAACTCTGCTTAGCCTTGAGGTTTATCTAAAAGAAAAAAATCAATAATATGTAAAATAAGGCAATGATTCCTTTCCTCTTGCAGTTTTCTCTTTCCCACAGTATTTAATTGTATTTATATCGATCTTTTCTTGAAATCTTACCTTTTTTGGGTCCTTATAATAATCTAAGTTTCAAGAACAATTTCACACATATGTAATTGACTTGTATACCCCTTCCCTATCTTTATTGACTCTTTTATTGTAAAGAGCTCTATTTCAGATCTATATACCTAAATACGTCTACTTTTAATGGTTTTATTTTTATTCATTTATTTTTGCAGTACCGGGGATTGAACTTAGGACCTTGTGCTTGCCAGGGAAGCGCTGATTCTACTGAGCTATCTCCCTGGCCACCTACTTTTTTTTTTTTTAATTTATTTTTTATTTTATTTAAGTACAAATATCAATCAGTTTCAAGACACCTTAACAATACAGATTCGATAAATTAATACATTGCAAACTGTTTTCATAATGTTTTGGTATCGTACAAGGTGCATACATGATATTATATTTACAGATATTATTTTAGCAGATGTCT
The DNA here is from genome assembly GCA_004027165.1 of Ctenomys sociabilis. NCBI lineage: Eukaryota > Metazoa > Chordata > Mammalia > Rodentia > Ctenomyidae > Ctenomys > Ctenomys sociabilis. Next base: position 39,723 of record PVKA01011928.1, read on the forward strand.
CTTATCAGTAAATTAAAAGTGTAGCTGCTTACTCATCTTATTTTTTATACATGAATTATATCAAAAAATTCAATAATTATTTTCCTAGTTGATGACCATAGTACTAGAAGCCGACATAATATCCTGTCCAACCACCATTACTGCAGATCTTGCCTCTCATAGGATTATGTAGAAGCACAGAGTTATCTATCCCAACTGTACTGTCTATACACACACAACATGATTTTTCTTTCTATACCCCTTCCTCTGTCTACACCTGTCAAAGGTGGGCACTCCACTGTCATTCAACCAACTTAGGTGCTTGAACTCGACACCACAGTCCAACACAGTCCAGCATTCCACAACAATAGTGAGTTATTCAAAGAAATTGTCGACCATAGCCATTTACAGCTCAGCTTAATATTACGGCCCCATGATGTATACTTCATTTTTATTCTTTTCTGCTGGATGGTTAAGACTTAGATAGAGCAAGACTTATATACCAACACATGAACTTTATATTTCTTATGTAGTCAGTGAAGTCCTCTCAGGGTTTATCTTGCAATCCTGTACATTATTCTGTAGATCCTTTGTCTGTGTCATCCATGTGGATGAGTCACGGCCAATGCTTGACCAGTTTGCTCTCTGTGAGAGCTTGAGAGAAAGTTTTCTCTTCATGTGACTCTCCCCAGGCACACTATAGAACTTCAGTCTCTTTCCTCTGTGGTTCCATAATCTCCTTGTTCAGAAAATTTGGAGCTCACCTGAGTTTCATGATACTGCAGTACAGGTTCTCCTATGTCCTGAGTCTTCGCTAACCTTGAAAGGCTAGGGCCAAAATGTTGGCTGGCCTTGTGGCTCTTCTATTTCTCCAACTCTGACTTGTGAACTTAGGTTGTTAACCATCCAGAAGAAAAGCTGATTAGTATCCTGCAGCATATGCCATTCACTTTGCCTTGTCTGACTCAATTGATTTTAGTTGTTGTACGTTTCCTTTTGTATTTCTGATTTTTGCTTGTTATACTAGGGAGACTATATGATATTTACAAATGTGTGTCTGGTTTATTTTGGCCATCTACTTTTAATGGGTGTTAAGTCTTTCTCTTTGGGGTTATTCTTTTGTTTTGCTGGAGCACATGCTCCAATAGTTTTGTCACAAAGGTTGCCCAGGAAATAAAACTTCTCCACTTTTGCATAATCTGTCTTCCTCTCTGGTGCATAATTCTGTTGTATACTCTATTCTAGACTATGAGTCGCTTGCCTCAGAAGTGAGGAGAAATCTTTCCCTATGTTGTAATAGTAAGGGTTGCTGCAAGAGTTCTGCAGCCAGTCTGGCTCTCACTTTTCACAGGTAAACAGTTCTTATTCTCTGGAAGTTTCCAGAAGCTTCGTAACAGTGTTTCAGTGTGGACTTTCTGATGCATTGTAGCAACATTTCAGTTCAAGGACAAGTGCCCTGTTCACCCCTGGGAAAGGATCTTCTAATGTTCCTTCAAGACCAGTGTCCTTTGTGTCTGCTCCCATCTCTCTGGAAATTTTGTCAATTGTATGTTGGCCTTTTCAATGGATCTAGTTATCCCTTCAGAGCTTGCACATTCTCTGTTTTGCTGTTTTTGTTCCACTGGATAAGAAATTTCGATGCCTTCCATTGTTAAACCCTGTGTTAAATTTTTTTAGTTTTCAAAGATATCTTTTGTGCTGTCTGATAATTTTTTTCCAAATAACATTCTGTCTATGTATTACAGATTTTATGGGTTCTCAGTTCTCTCTGGGGATTCCAATGAGGCTTTTTTTATTAATGTTTTATTCCCTGAATTATTTATTTCCTCTGGGGCTATTTTCTTTGCTTGTTTACCTTGGTTTCTCTCCTGTACTTTGCCCGACACTCCTCATGTGTTTAAGACTCTGTCATCCGCTCATAACTTAAAATACAGCAACTGAAAAGCTCAGAGTGGTGTGTCTTGGAGCAAGGTCCTTCCTTGGGCAGCTCCGCTGCAGCCTGAGGAGGAGGCACAGAAGCTGTGTGTAGGCTAGGAAAAGCAGAGTGGTGGACATGGACCCTCACCTCCTGCAGCCTGGCTGCAGCTCCTATAACCCTCGGGCTTCCCTGCTGAGGGCTCCTTGGCTGTCTTGCCTAAGGGGTAAACATCTGCCTATTGGCTGTCCTGGGCTCAAAGGGTCAGTGGGGAGGAGCTTGTCAGAGCTCTGCTTCTGGCCAACGCCTTCCAACTCCTCCCACCTTCTGAGGTGCCTGAGTTCAGTCTCCCCAAGATTCTACAGGGCACAGGGGAGGGTGTGGAGCTGGGGGTCACCTGCCCCTGGGTTCATCTGTCTTATTCCTCCACCTGCTGACTCCAGAAATGCCTAGAAACTTAACAGTCATTCACAGATCCCCTCCAATGCTCTCCAGGGTGGCAAGCTAATGCGTTTTTATCTTCTCACTTTCTTTATAAACGGATCTTGAGAGAAAGAAGGAAGGATATGTACTCATCCTGTCATGTTGATCTGGAAGCCACTTCTTGAAGGAATCAACACCACCTAAAAGAAAAGTTGTACTTAATTATTTTTTTAAGAAAAATCAAATAGAATGAGGACATTCCCTTCAATGACATTTTCTTGGATATCTACCTTTTCACCCTGTAGTGCTTAACTAATGAGGTGATTTTCAAAATAGTCAGATTTGGTCCACGCCCCTGAGGAGTTTTTAACCTACTAGAAATAACTGACATTTGCCAATGCGCTGTAACTGTACTTTGCAGCGCATGCCGATTTTAAGAAAAAACTACCAACATGTGGACACGCCCAAGTGTGGCTGGTAGTGCACCCACTTGTGTGTATTATATATGTGTTACACAACACCGGGTCTTTTGCATTTCAGTAAGTGTCTCAGATCTCTCTCTTTTGTTGCTTTACAATCTTATAGAAAAGAGTCCGTGGATCTCATGGAATCCAGGCTGGCTCATCCTCGGACATCTGTACATCTCTCGAGGCACAGTGTGAGATACACATCTCCACTGGTTGCTGCAGGAGCCGAAACTGCATCTGTTCCCCAGACCAAAGGGCCTTCACCCTTGGAGTGCCACCTCCTTTCCTTCCTCTGTCCTTGTGCCATTCTGGCCTTTCCTGCAATGCCTGTCTCATTCCACACTCAGATGAGCATTTTCCTTGTGAGTGTGTCCCTCTTCCTGGGATCGCTGAATTCCTTAGGGAGAGGTGGGTGAACCCCCACCCAAGATGATACAGTCCCCATGCCCCCGTTTCTGACTGCTACCTGCCCCTCCTCCAATGAGACAGGGATGTCTGATTAGCCCTGGCCACTGCAAGACAAGAAGAAGTGGTAGGTTGCTCCCTTAAGTGACAGTGTAAGACCATCCAGCTTCCTGCCCCTTCCTCAGGTGCCTAAAAGCCAGGATTTTCCCTGTGAGGATCTGTAGAATGTAGATGGTTGGAGCCCCCAGAGTGGCCATATAGAAGGAAGCTGTCTTGAAAGTCTCATAGACTAGAAAATACCTTTATAAATCAATAAGGAAAAGAGAAGTTAGCTGACATATGCAAAATAATTGAATGGTCACCTAACCAGAGATTTTCATGTGCCAAGTAAATCCATGAGGTCAACAACTTCAATGCACATCTCTTAAATGCAAATTAAAATCATAATGAGGCTGGGGAGATAGCTCAGCAGTCTAAGCACATGCTCTGCAAGTGCAAGGACAACGTTTCGATCCCTGGTACCACATGCTGTGCTGGCCACTGAAACCAGGTGTGGTGGTGCTCACCTATAATCCCAGAACTGGGGAGGCAGAGACAGGAGGATCACTATGAGTCCAAATTGTGTTGTAAGATGCTGTATCAAATAAATAAATGGCTGGAATCAACAATTGGGATCAACTCTTCTTGAGGACTTTCGGTACGTCGAAAGAAATTGTCAACAAAGTGACCAGACAGCCCACAAATTTTGAAAAAATCTTAACTAATAAGCAATCAGACAAAGCTCTGCTGTCTAGAATATATAAAGAACTAAGATATAACAGGGCCCTCAAACTTAAAGACCCAGTTCAGAAATGGGCATCTGAGATGAATACACACTTCTCAGAGGACGAAATTAAAGAAGTGAATAAATATATGAAAAAATGCTCCACATCACTGGCCATCCGAGAAATGCAAATAAAAACAACACTGAGATACCATCTCACTCCAGAAAGAATGGCTATCATAAGGAAATCAACCAACAACAGATGTTGGAGAAGTTGTGGGGAAAAGGGAACACTTCTCCACTGCTGGTGGGAATGTAGACTGGTACAACCATTGTGGAGGTCAGTGTGGAGACTCCTCAAAAGAGTAGACTAGAAATCCCATTCAAGCTGGCAATCCCCCTACTGGGAATTTTCCCAGAGGAACTGAAAACATTGTATCATAATGATATATGTGCACCTATGTTTATAGCAGCACAATTTGTGATACCAAAATCTTGGAAACAACCAAGATGTCTGTCACATGAGGACTGGTTGAAAAAGATGTGGTATTTCTATATAATGGAGTATTACTCAGCGATAAAGAGTGATAAACTTGAAGCATTTATATTGAAGTGGATGCCACTTGAACATATACTCATAAGTGAAAGAAACCAGACACATGTGTGCAAATATTGTATAGTGTCCCTAGTATAAGAAATCAAAAGAAGAAATACAAATAGAAATGTACAACAAAACTAAAGACAATTGAGTCAGATAGTTAGGGCAAACTGAATGGCATATGCTGCAGGCTACAAATCCACTTTTCTTCTGGATGGTTAAAAACCTAAGTTCACAGATGAAAACTGGAGAAATAGAAGAGCTACAAGCCCAGCCAACATTTTGGCCCTAGCCTTTCAAGGTCAGCAAAGACTCAGGGCATAGGAGAACCTGTACTTTAACATTATGAAACTCAGCTGTGCCCCAAATTCAAGGAGATTATGGAGCCACAGAGGAAAGAGACTGATGATGTATAGTGTGCCTGGGGAGAGTCCCAGGCTCTCATAGAAAGCAAACTCCTCAAGCATTGGCCGTGACTCATCCGCATGGATGACACAGACAAAGGATCTACAGAGTAAGGTACAGGATTACAAGATAAACCCTGAGGGAACTTCACTGACCTCATCAAAAACAAAAGCTACATCTTTTGATATATAGGTCTTCATCTATCTTGGTCTTAACCATCCAGCAGAAAAGTACAAAAATGAGGTATATATTGTGGGGCCATAATAATAAGTTGAGCTGTAAATGGATACAGTCAACAACTTCTTCAGATAACTCACTATTATTGTGGAGTGCTGGACTGTGTTGGATTGTGTCGCCAAGTTCAGGCACCTAAATTGGTTTAATGACAACAGAGTGCCCATCTTTGACAGGTCGACAAAAAAGGGAGGGGAATACAAAGGAAGAATCATGATGTGTGTGTATAAATAGTACAGTTAGGATAAATAAGCTGTGCTTCTGCATAATTCCATGAGACGCAAGATTTGCACTGATAGTGGTTGGATAAGATATTATGTTGGCTTCTAGTAATATGGACAGACACTGGGGAGATAACAAGGTAGAGCATGTTAACTGTTGAATCTGTGATATAAATCAGCTGTAGAGAAATAAGATAGGTATATATTGCACTCTCTTCATTCACTGATTAGAGACATCTTCTATAATAATGCCTGTAAGTATATCATGTATGCAACTCGTACGACACTGAAACATTACGAAAACATTTTGCAATGTATTGATTTGTCGAATCTGTCCTGTTAATTTGTCTTGAAACTGTTTCATTGCTATTTGGTCTTCAATAAAAATAATAATAAATTTAAAAATACATAAATAAATAGCTACATAAAAGATTAAATTTTTTAAATCATAATGAAATTCCTACCTGAATGGCTAAACTGAAAAATATCAGCCATGATAAATATTGAGAAGATCATGAGATAGCTCAAATTTCCACAGTGATCCAATTGGAATGTGAGCTCATAAAACCCTTTTTGGAAGCTGGTAACTTCACCTAAAGCTAAACATGCACTGTCCTCTAACCTACCAACTCTATACCTGGTACGGACATACAGAATTTGCTCATACATACGTTCACAAAAAGGCATGCACAGTTTTGTCATACCAGAGCTGTATGTAACAATAGAAATGAAGAAATAATCCAAGTGGCCATAAACAATGTAATGAGTGCATATCAAAGTCTTCTTCTGCTGCAAAGTATTGCATAGCAAAGAAAAGAAACTATTTCAAGCACAACACTAGTAACTTGCATGGTACTGGAGAGGAGAAGCTATTCTTGTGGCTATCTCATTGCAGTATCCCTCTTTTGTGAAAAATTTGGTTTTATTCACAAAGATAAAATTTTTTAAACAATCTGTAGTATGAAGAAGAATAATGAGTAGGAGAGAGTCCAAGTGAGGGCTCTAAGTGTGAGAAATGCTTCTTCCTTCCGGAAACCAGAGCTGTCTTCAGAGTTTCTGATACACATGTAAGCGTAAAAGAAGTGAATGGAAAGAGGAGAAAATTATTGATCAAATGCTTTCCTCTCAGAATTTATTGCAAAGGGAGAAGCTAGAGTGCAGACCTTGAATTCTTTGAAAACAAGGGTTCATCTCTACTGTGGTACCACACTGAGAGAGAGAGAGAGATGCGCTGGAGGCAAGAAGGAAGGGAAGAGGCTGGTTTATACATAAAGCCACTGAGATCCAAGGCTTGTTTGTTTGTTACCAAATCACAGCATCTCTCTCTCTCTCTCTCTCTCTCTCTCTCTCTCTCTCTCTCTCTCTCACACACACACACACACACACACTCATAGTGTGCTTCCACCTCATTCAGTAGCAGGGCCTTCGCTCTTCTGTCTCCTTCCCTCCACGGGGGCAAGGCCTGGTGTGCAACAGGCACACTTTCGCTATGCACTGAGCCAACAGACTTCCCACTTCTTGTGCCAGTCAAGCGCTCTGCATGTGGTACACACTGAATCAACATCACAGCCACTCAGTTATTGCAGGAGGTGACATCCAAGGGATTATCATCAGGAGACTCAGGCACCTGGACACAGTCCCTGGTGCCTGCCACTCCAGGCTGTGCCTGTGGGCAGAGCCTCCTCAGAATAGTTCGTGTGAACCTCCTCCTCCTCTGGCCCTCCCTGGTGGAAGGTGTTGCCTTGCACAGAATTCCTGGCCCTGTGCAGACACAGAGGGCTGTAAAGGCTGCATCGGTTCCTGACAAGCCTCCCTTAATGCTTCCTGGAAGGGACATGAGTTCCTCTCATCCTGGGCTTAAGAGCTGGCGTTTGGCAACCTCTTTCCCAGCCTCACTCACCCCACAAGGGCCAGGAGCTGCAGGGCTGCCCTCCTACCCCTACACAGGGAAATGGAAAAGGCTGCTAGTGGCAAAAGTAGCTGCAGAGATTTCCCAAGGGGGTAGCATCCTTGGGCCTGTGGAGAATTTTCCAGCTTTTCTTTATGCATTTTTAATCAATTCTAAGCTACTTACAAGTATGTGCAATTACTTCTGCACTTGGCTTTGTAGTAAGAGTTAATGATTCTGCTACCATCCTCTAGGTGAACAATGATAGTATGATGTTGTAATTTAAAATTCAGTGGTGGCAAAATGAAAGGGCAGAAGAGGGTAGAGGCGTTTTGAGTTCTTTAGCTGTATTTCTTCAAGGAAAATCAGAAGTTAGAATTATTTTAGCCTTTGGAATACCCTCAATACTAAAGTGGAGAACATTTCATTTTTTATTTTGCTGTAAGATCTGATTAAAATGTAACTTTGAAAAGCAGTAGTCCATGTGATCTCTTTTTTGTTAAAATTTTTATTGGTTCTCTTAAACCGAGAGGTCCAGAGGCACCCAGAGGGGTCACATCCATCTGTATGCATTAACACATATGGTGTCCTCTGAGTGCCCTTCCCAGAGCCCTTGCGATCCCTTATGGGATCCCTGTTCCGGTGTCCTGGCATCAGATGATCACATTGTTCCATAGCAGACAACTGCAGCCTCAGCTCCCATCCACCCAGGGCTCACTCTGTGCCAGGTGCCAGGTGGGGTCTGAGTACCGCACAGGCACCTCCACACCAGGTGTCATCACCCCCATTACAGATGAAGACACAGGTGCTAAGGTGATGGTCCCCAGGAGCAGCAGGGAGCTATAGTGTCCAGGTGTCTTGGATGGGGCACTTGACCACACGGGACCCTGGGAAGGTATTATGAGACCTCTCAGCTCACTGCCTCAGACACCTGGGCCTCTCTGCCCTCTTCCTGTTTTCTGTGAAGGGCTGTGACACACGGCCATGCAGGTGACTGCACTCATCCTGACCCACTCCGTGGAGTGATCTCTCTAAGCAGCATGGCCAGTGGCTCCCTGGGAAAAGAGAACAAACAAGATGTTGAGCAGCCTGGTTGCTGTTGTGCAGGTTGCTATGCAACCAGGTCACCAACCGGGCCTCATGTTCACTACATAGGAACTAAGGGGCAGAATAATCATTTACCAAGAATCAGCTGTGGGCTGAGCCTTAAAGTCACCAAGACTCATGGGACAAGGTCAGGCTCAGTCCTGTTACCCAGCACAGCCTCTCCTGTGCTGGGTTCTTCCTCCTTCGTCCTCTTAGTATTCCTCCTCTAGCAGGAAAACTTGAACCAGCTTAGCCTTGGGACCCAAAGTGACTGAAAGCTGAAAGGGAAAGCCTGATTAAGCCTCCTGAGCTAACGAGCCCTGCTTCTAGAGATAAGCACACTGGGCCATTCCACATGCTTAGCAGCCCACCTGCCACTGGTGCTGTTATCAGAAATGAGTCACAAAATACTGAAAGAACTGCATGTACTTCCCCAGATGGAATCTCCAGGACAGGCCCTGGCCACCCATGCAGCCTTGTGGAAGTTGGGCAACTTCAGACTTCAGAAATAATAAGGAGCACTTTCTAAATGTTTCCTTTGAGCAGCAAGGCATGGGTTAATGTTCATTGTATCCTAAGTTGCTGACCTTTGGATCTGAGAGATATATTTTATTTTCCTATTTGGATATGGTTTCAGTTACTTTTTTCTTTACCAACACAAAATTCCTGACATCCAAAGTTAAAAGAGAAAAGGCTTATTTAGCTCACAATTTGTACAGGTTTCTATCCATAATCGACTGGCTATGAGGCAGGGCAGCACATGGCAGAGGGCAACAGTTCATGACAACAGATTCATCAAAAGCAAAAAGGGATCTTAATGGCTTTTTCCCCCCTTCTATCTGACATTAGGGAGGTATCAAGCCAATCAGTGGACTGATTAGCAATCACATGCTCTTAATCCCACACTCTATATGCTCAGCCACCTATAACAACATAAAATTTTGGGGCTAACATCTAGACACAAGACATAACATTTACAGAGCACTAGCACTGGGACCCAAAAAAGCATCTATAATAAATTGAACCAATGAAGCAAGTGACCTGTGCAACTAAAACTATAAAGCTCTCATGTAAGAAAGAAGACATAAAAAAATGGAAAGACCTCCCATCTTTATCTCTTGGAAGAATTAGTAACTTTAACATATCCTCACTACCCAAAGCAATCTACTGTAGTTCCCATCAAAAATGCTTATAAGGTTTTTCCAAGGATTAGAAAAAAAATAGAGGGCCAGGGAGATGGCTCAGTGGAATAAGTGCTTCCCTGGCAAGCGCAAGAGCTTGAGTTCAATCCCCGATTCTTCCAATAAAAGAAAAAAGAAAAAAAAAAATAGAGTGATACCTTGGTCCATGAACTTAATTTGTTCCATGAGTCCAGAAGAGACAGGCATGTTTGTTTGTGGGATAAAGGTGGTCAGGGTCATGTTTGTCACCCAGCGTAATTTGTGAACATAATCAAACTCTTCTGTTTGTGAGCCAAATGGTGCAACAAGCAAAACCATGCATGCCCAGAGTTACCACTGTGTTGTCATAATCATAAAATTCCAATGAAAGCACTGAAGACTCCAAATACTAAAAAGAACAAAGTGGGAGGTGTCAGGACCACACAGCACTGACACAGAAGCAGATACACAAATCAATAGAGCATCCCCAAATGCTTAGAACTAAACATCTTCATCCAACAAGCCAGGGATTCTTGGCAAACACACCAAAATGTAACAATGAGGAAAAGACAATCTCTTCAGAGACTTGTGCTAAGAAAACCATGCGTCCATATGCAGAAGGTTGAATGTTCTAGAACAAATATGGTGGAAAAACTGAAGGTAATAGAAAAGGCAGCAATTTGGGGAAACAAAATAGGGCTCTATCAAATGGGAATACCTTGTCACAGCAAAGGAATCAAGGAACACTGTGAAGAAACAACCTAAAAAATGCAGAGAAACTGGCTGAAAAAGAAATAATATCTGAATATATAAAGAACTAAAAAACTCATGAACTAAGTAGCCCAGTTTTTAAATGGGTACACAACATAAAATGTAATTCTCAAAAGAAGATATTCAAATGCTCAACAAATTTATGAAAAATAAATATTCATCAATTATCAGAAATGCAAACCAACACTACAATGGGATGTTGAATTATTCATGCTAGGCAGAATTTTTATCATCAAAAGAAAAAAATTAAAAATGCTGGTGAGGAGGTAGAGAAAGGAGCTTCACACACTGTTGGTAGGAGTGGAACTTAAGAAAGCTACCCTGGAGAAGAGTACAGAATTCCTCCATCAGCTAAAATACGGATTTCCCACACAACCCAGCTCTCCGTTTCTGGACATATGTCTAATGAAAAGAAGTCAGCATGTCAAAAAGACACCTGTGCACTCAGGCCTATAGCTATGCTATTCTTAATTGCTAAGCCAAGGAATCACCTGTATGCCCACATATGCATATGTGGATAAAGAGATATGGCATGCATGGTGGAATATTGCTTACCCATAAAGTAAATGTGGTCCTCTTACTTGCAGTGAAATAGTTGGAACTGGAAAACATTCGGTGAAATAAATAAGGCAGACACAGAAAGACAAATGCTGCCTAGCTTCTCTCATACATGGATATTAAAAAACAAAACAGAACAGACAAGAAGCATGGCAATATAAATGGAGAATAGACAGAGAGTAGGAAGTGTGAAGTTTGACCTGGTATAGCAGCTAGAGATGCAGTGAAGTGGACTCTTCCTTTGGTATCTATGGCAACAGTAGGTGTCTTACCTCTGTTTCTGTCTCTGTGTCTGTCTGTGTCTGTCTGTCTCTCTCTTTCCCTGATACAGAGAATAAAAGTTTTTACATACATTTAAAGCATAGGTGCTTAACATCATCTTTAGATTATTTATAGTATCTAATACAAATGTAAATGATATGGAAATAGTTGTTATATTGCATTGTTTAGGGATAATGACAAGAAAGTGGACATGTTAAGGGGTTTTTGTGTTTGTTTTTGTTTGCATTTTTCTCTCTGTAGTAGTTAGTTATACCCATGGATGGATCCAGGCATGTAGAAAACCAAGGATGGGCATGTCTATAACTATATCAAATATAGCTGTCTTTTAGGCCCCAAAACCAGATCTGTATCTGATATCAAGTACAGATCTATATCATATCTATAACAGATATGAAAGTGCAAAGTTTCTAGGCCAACCAAGACAATCTGGGAGAATAAAGTTTTAGGACTTGACACTACTCAACTTGAAGACACTGTATGTATGGAATTGTCTCAACGAAAGACAAGTAAATGGAGACAGAACGGAAAGACCAGAAATTGGCACACACACATCATCCCCTGACTTACACTACAGGCACCAGTGCAACTCAGTGGACATGTGGCAATTTTACAAAACAAATTTATGGGAGGAATTAGGCATTGGTGTGGGAAGAAGATGGTCCTTTAACTTCTACTAAAATTGTATACAAACATCAAATCAAGCTAGATAGTTGTGAAGTCTAAAATCCTAAAGATTATGGAGGAAAACACATAGAATTTTCATAACTTTTCATTAGGCATACATCATGTGTCAGAGATTTGCTGCATGCCAACAGGACTGCCATTTCTCATAGGTTTAATTCTTTGAATTACCTAACTGGATCTTCAAACAACCCTATGGGGTGATCCATAGACTCCTCTTCCTTATTTTGTAGATATAAGAACAGATAGAACTTGGTCAAAATAATAGTGCTCGTGCAGCTGAGATCAAGAGTGGACTATTGACTGGTCTCCTGGGGACCCCGCTCAGGCTCCTGGAGCTTCTCGGGCCACCTAAGGGAGCAACTCTGACTGTAGTTTAGATGTATAGTGACCTCCAGATTCATGTGGTGGGAAGCTGTTGGATCATGGGAGTGCTGCACTCATCAGGCATCCAAGCACTGATGGGCTCAGGAGCTGCAAGTACAAGGGAGGTTAGAGGGTTCCTGGGTGTTAGGGTTGATTCATTGTGTCAACTTGAGGAACTTAAATGAGCTAAGTAACTCAGAGGTTCTTCATCCTAGGGTGTAGAGTACATGCCCTTGGGAAGCTATTTATGCTGTAGTATGCTGTAATGGTTGAATCACTGCGTCAACGTGAGAAGTTTAGAAGTTCAACAGAGTGACTCAGCAGGGGGCCAGAATTCTCGCTTTGTAAATGTACTGAGCCTGTGCAAGAGGAGTGTAGGGAGAGGGTGTCAGTGCTGTGCCTGCCTCAGGGTGAGTAGGCAACATAAAATATAAGGGAAGAAAAGAGGCTTGATTTTGCTCTCATTGCTCTTACTCTCTTCCACCAACATACACTGTTGCCCATCTTCCATGTGCCAGCCTGCCTTGGAGTCAGTAGCTTTTGAACTGAAACCTCCACAAACTGTGAGCTAAATACAACTTGCCTTCCATAATTTTAGATGTCAGGTATTTTGTCCCAGCAAAAGAGAAAAGTAAGACACTGGTGTGTGACCTGGCAGAGTGCAGGTCCTATCTGCAGCTCCTCCCTCCTTCCTATCTGCTTTCTGGCCATCATGGACTGAGTCCCTTTTCCCAGGCCACACCCATCTGCCTTGCTGCCTCTGTCTTCGAGTGAACCAAACATGGACTGAAGCCATGAACTAAAACAAACCTCTCTTGCTTGAAGTTGTGGCTGTTGGGTGCCTTGCGTTACCAGGGGAAGGTGACTGAAAAAGCTCCTTTGGTGTCTCTCCCTGTGCAAAGTCTAGCAACCTCAACCTGTGCTATTTGTCCCACATCCCTGTCATTTTTGCTTCTTACTGATCATTAGATTCTTAGCTCTGGAGACAACCACCACCACCACCTCAAAAAAAACCAACAAGAAAAGCCTCTAACAATGGCAGAGTTATGAGACCCACAGCTGCCTAGAGTAGGAATATCTGATCTCACAGGAGCATGTGACAGTGCTGGACCACTATTGCAAAACCTCAGAACTAGGTTTGAAGTAATAAGATACCATCACTCCAGGCTCCCCAACTGCCCCCGTGCCATGCTGGCCACAGGTAGAAATAAACCATCTCAAACAGAAGCACCAGGGGTCAGCAAGGAAATCCCTCAGAAGCAGGTGCCAACAGAAGGTGACCAGATATGAGAAAGGTCCTCATTCTACAGCCGAGGTTCTAGCAACTAAAGCAACCCCCACCAGGTTGTATTTAATAAACTGTGCTGCAAGAATAGTTCTGAATAGTTGAGTACCTATTAGGGTATTTCATTGATGATATCCAAATGGCTTGAAAAAAGCAAGCAATGTTTCTGACAAGTTAAATAATCAGTTGAAGCTATGAAATAAAAAATATCATTTTCATGGTACATAAACATTCACATAATAAAATGGATCAGTTTTCCTCTGTTAGTAATACTGAAGAATGCACTCTGGTACTCATAAGTGTCTTTTGTGGCTTTTGTATTTTGTTTTTGCAATATTGGAGATTGAACCCAGAGCCTTTGCACCAAGATACATACTTAGTGCTTTGGTTAACTTTTCTGTTTTCATGAGGCTCTGGTTAAGTCCCCAAGCTTTCTGGGCAGGATTAGAACTTACAATCCTCCGGCCTCAGCATCCCTGGGTGCTAGGATTACAAGTGTTTTACACCTTTCCCAGCAAGAAGAATCCTTTCTTCAGAAAATTAATACCTCAAACATTCACTCTGTCTAACATTTGTTTATACATTTTACTAAAGATGGACTGTTTGAGACTTCTCTCCAAACAAGGAGCAGCTGAGGTAGAAACTAAGTCACCTGTTAATTTATCTACAGAAACTTCCATCAACATGGTAGAACATCATGCACATGGACTGCTGGACACATAGACTTTCCAAACCTCATTCCAGTGGAAGTCCATATTTACAGTTATGGAACTGTAAATTACAGTTATGGAATATACTTACCTTTGTGCAATTTTTGTTTGTTTTTTCAGTTATGGTCTCATCATAGTTCAGGCTGGCCTTGAACTCACTTTGTAGTTCAGGCTGGACTCAAATCTACAGTGATCCTCCTGCCCCAGCCTTCAGAATGGTGAGATTATGGGTAAGTACCACATACCGGGCTTAGACAGTATTTTTTTTTTAATCTGCTACTATCCTAAAGAGAATGTCTATGAAGTGAACCCAGACAATTTATCTCAAGCTTACTTACTCCTTTGAATACAAAGATAAGTGAATGTAATGTGTGTCCTTTAAATTGTTTTAATTTTTCTAGAAGATTTTAAATTATTAAATGATATATAAAGCCCAAGTACAGTTGAAAGGGCCATTGAAACCCATCACGTCTTGGGATGAACTGACACCAGAGGAGACAGTCCAAGTTAAAACAGACCTGATTAATAAAAGTGGTACTGCTGTTCATGAACTAAATTTCTTCCACAATTCTGGTCATGAAGTGAATTGATGAGAACCAAATCAGTTGAGTGAGACCGCCCAGGGCCCTCCAGGTCCTGATTGGACCTAGAGCCCAGGCTGGTGTGTGAGTGAGATCATGTGAGACTTCCCGGGGCCCTCGGGATCCTCATTCCACCCACAGCCCAAGCCCAGCATGGAACCCTGAAGCAGAACTCCCTGAAAAGAGGCTCAAGGCAAGACCCACCCAGCTGACTGAGGAGTGGCACAGAGGGTTCAGTTTCAAGGGCTGCAGCAGGAAGAAGTGGAGCACAGCGGCCAGACGCAAGCCACACCCACTTAGACAAGTTTGAACTTGATAGATCTGGACCTGGTGCTAAGGTAATAACTTTATCTAAGCTCTACACCAAAGGTCAGAAAACAGTGCTATACAAAATGACAAAGAGAAGGAGAAAAATGTATTCTCAGGCCCCAAGCCCATCCAGAAAAAATACAGAAGACAATAGCAGAGAAGAAATTGGAAATCACACACCTGCAATATCTGAAATAATAGTGTTGGAAGTAAAGAGACAACTGCAGAAAGGTGCAGAAGAAATCAAATCAGAATTAATTTCTGAAGTAAAAAAAAAATGATGTAGAATGCATGAAGCAGATTCAAAGTGATATGCAGGAAATTGAAAACCTCAGTCACAAGCTGGCAAAACCATCTGAGTGAAAATGAAAATAGACTTTCAGACCTTAAAGACACCTTTGCAGCTAGTGAAAAAGCAAGAAAAGATCTCTTAAGAACAACTATGATGCAGGAAAAATAATTCAACATCTACAGGATGATGCAAAGGTGAACAATGTGAGACTAACAGGCATCAATGAGAATGAAGGAGTCAATACAAATGATATTAAAAGAATATGGATGGAAGTAATAGCAGAAAACTTCCCAAATATGTGGCAACAATCTGACATTCAGCTAATCAAAGCATATAAGAACTCCAAATAATATCAACCCAATTAAAAACATACTCAGACACATAATAATGAAGATCCCAGAAATTCAGCACAGGAATTTCTGTTAAAAGCTGCTAAAGAAAAGAAACATTTAAAGGAAAACCCATCACAATAATGGCAGATTTCTCTTCACAAACTGGAGAAAAGTACTACAAGTCTTACAAGAAAACTAATTCCAACTTAGACTGATATACCCTGCAAAACTGTCTTTCAAGTGTAATGGAAAAGTGAAATACTTCCATGACAAAGAACAACTTAAGAATTTCATGATGACAAAGCCAGACCTAAACAGAGTGCTAAATGATGTTCTAGAGAACATCACATGAATCACCACAACTCCATGAATGAGAATGGAAAGAACCCACAAAATAGGGCAAACAATTTTAAACAAAGGAGAAAAGAGATCTTTCAGGCATTCTTTTGTATATAGCAGCAAAATATTTCCATAAGCATACTCTACAGGGAAGTGCTTATTCCACTGAGCCATCTCTGCAGCCCCAAGCATGCTCTACAAATGGACTTCTTCACCCTATGGGTCATGATCTATCTCAGTCTATAGGTTAAATATCAAGGAAATTGCAGTAGCTCAGTCCCACAAGTGACACCTGGCCACCAATAAGCATCATGAACAATGTCCATGTCCATGACATACTAGAACTTTGTGCGATATCTATCCCCAAACTATTAGAAGTGCTGGTCATCTATTTGCCATTCCAGTATGCATCTTGTTTTATTCTTAGTAAATCTTTACTATCATGAAAGTTTTTTTTAGTTCAATTGTTTTGAAATATTTAATTTTTAATTAACATTTTATTTTTTGAATATTGCTTAATCTTAATGTTTCGTTTTAAGACTTATACTGTATCTTTGACTTTTAATTTACATTAAGGACATAGTATGATATTTTCTACTATTAAAAACTTTAGATACAAAATCAATACTCAAAAGTCAATAGCATTCCTCTACACAGATAAGAAATACACTGGGGCTGGCAATATAGCTCAGCGGTGGGCTGGTAAGATAGCTCAGCGGTCTAGAGCGCCTCTCAGGGACCACAGTTCCAGCCCCAGCACCACATGCCATGCCAGCCCCTCCCCGCAGGGCCGGCTGAGCTCACCCCCCACCCCCGCAAAAAAAGAATCCGTGATGTGTAGTGAGACACTGTAATAAATAAAGGAATTTAAAAAAAAATACACTGAAAGGGAAACAATAGAAACAATACCTTTTACAATAGCACTGCGGAAAATGAAATACCTTGGGATTCACTTAACCAAGGAAGTCAAAGATCTTTTCACGGAAAATTATAGCACCCTAAGAAAAGAGATTATAGAGGATTTCAGAAAATGGAAAGATATTCCATGCTCCTGGATAGGACGAACCAACATCGTGAAGATGGCCACACTCCCAAAATTGCTGTACAGATTTAATGCAATCCCTATCAAACTGTCACCAACATACCTCCCAGATATAGAGAAATCAATCCTAAAATTTATTTGGAACTACAAACAACCTACAATAGCAAAGGTAATCTTGGCCAATAAAGACAAGGCAGGAGGCATCACAATTCCTGATTTGAAATTATACTACAAAGCCACTGTGATAAAATCAACATGGTATTGGCAACAAAATAGACCTGAGGATCAGTGGAATAGATTAGAAGACGCAGAGGCATCTACGAAAACACTCAGCCGTCTTATCTTCAACAAAGGGCTACACAAGTTCACTGGAAGAAACATAGCCTCTTTAACAAATGGTGCTGGAAAACATGGCTTTCTACATGCCAAAAACCAAAACTTGACCCAGCTCTATCACCATGCACTAAGTTAAAGTCAAAATGGATTAAAGATCTAAATGTTAACACAGAAACACTCAATCTCCTGGAAGAGAAAGTAGGAGGAACTCTTGAAGACATAGGGGTAGGTAAAGAGTCCATGAACAAACATATATTCACACAGGAAGCTCTTGAAAGGATCGACAACTGGGATCAACTCTTCTTAAGGAGCTTCTGCATGTCAAAAGAAATTGTCAACAGAATGAAAAGACAACACACAAACTTTGAAAAACTCCTAACTAATAAGCAATCAGACAGAGGAGTACTGTCTAGAATATATAAAGAACTAAGATACAACAGGACACTCAAATTTAAAGACCCAATTCAGAAATGGGCATCTGAGATGAATACACACTTTATACTTTGTAGTATAATTTCAAATCAGGAATTGTGATGCCTCCTGCCTTGTCTTTATTGGCCAAGATTACCTTTGCTATTGTAGGTTGTAGGACGAAATTAAAGAAGCAAATAAATATATGAAAAAATGCTCCACATTGCTAGCCATTCATGAAATGCAAATAAAAACAACACTGAGATACCATCTCACTCCAGAAAGAATGGCTATCATAAGGAAATCAACCAACAACAGATGTTGGAGAAGTTGTGGGGAAAAGGGAACACTTCTCCACTGCTGGTGGGAATGTAGACTGGTACAACCATTGTGGAGGTCAGTGTGGAGACTCCTCAAAAGAGTAGGACTAGAAATCCTATTCAGGCTGGCAATCCCCCTACTGGGAATTTTCCAAAAGAATCTGAAAACATTGTATCATAGAGATATATGTGTGCCTATGTTTATAGCAGCGCAATGTGTGATAGCAAAATCTTGGAAACAACCAAGATGTCCATCACATGAGGAATGGTTGAAAAAGATGTGGTATTTCCATATAATGGAGTATTACTCAGCTATTAAGAATGATAAGTTAGAAACATTTATACTGAAGTGGATGCCACTTGAACATATACTCATAAGTGAAATAAACTAGACACACATTTGTAAATATCATATAGTCTCCCTAGTATAACAAGCAAAAAGCAGAAATACAAAAGGAAACGTACAACAACAAAAATCAATTGAGTCAGATAAGACAAAGTGAATGGCATATGCTGCAGGATACTAATCAGCTTTTCTTCTGGATGGTTAACAACCTAAGTTCACAAGTCAGAGTTGGAAAAATAGAAGAGCCACAAGGCCAGCCAACATTTTGGCCCTAGCATTTCAAGGTCAGCGAAGACTCAGGACATAGGAGAACCTGCACTGCAATATCATAAAACTCAGGTGAGCTCCAAATTTTCTGAACAAGGAGATTATGGAGCCACAGAGGAAAGAGACTGAAGTTCAATAGTGTGCCTGGGGAGAGTCACATGAAGAGAAAACTTTCTCTCAAGCTCTCACAGAGAGCAAACTGGTCAAGCATTGGCCGTGACTCATCCACATGGATGACACAGACAAAGGATCTACAGAATAATGTATAGGACTACAAGATAAACCCTGAAGGAACTTCACTGACCACATAAGAAACATAAAGTACATGTGTTGGTATATAAGTCTTGCTCTATCTAAGTCTTAACCATCCAGCAGAAAAGAATAAAAATGAAGTATACATCATAGGGCCATAATATTAAGCTGAGCTGTAAATGGCTATAGTCAACAACTTCTTTGAATAACTCACTATTGTTGTGGAATGCAGGACTGTGTTGGACTGTGGTGTCGAGTTCAAGCACCTAAGTTGGTTGAATGACAATGGAGTGCCCACCTTTGACAGGTATAGACAAAGGAAGGGGCATAGAAAGAAAAATCATGTTGTATGTGTGTACACAGTACAGTTGGGATAGATAACTCTGTGCTTCTACATAATCCTATGAGAGGCAAGATCTGCACTAATGGTGGTTGGACAGGATATTATGTCAGCTTCTAGTACTATGGTCATCAACTAGGAAAATAATTATTGAATTTTTGATATAATTCATGTATAAAAAATAAGATAAGTAAGCAGCTACACTCTTAATTTACTGATAAGAGACATCTGCTAAAATAATATCTGTAAATATAATATCATGTATGCACCTTGTACGATACTAAAACATTATGAAAACAGTTTGCAATGTATGAATTTATCGAATATGTCTTGTTAAGGTGT
>PVKA01011929.1:0-59334 GCA_004027165.1 Ctenomys sociabilis
CTCTCTCTCTCACACACACACACACACACAGATATGCACACACACATACAGGTTTGCTAGGGGCTAAAATGGAAAACTTTAGACTTTTTTTTTTTAAGGATACATAATGTGATCTGATCACGTCTACCTATTCCTTCAAAACACCCGATCAACCTTTGTAAAATTCATCTCCAAGCACTGTATTCTGGGAAGAAAGAAAATGCAGAAAACGGCCAATAGGTTTTTTTCAAAACCTGGGCCTGCCTTCCTTGTGTGCAATCCTGGGTAGAAAGTCACTTCAATGTCACACCCTCTCCCTCCTCAGCATCCCCCAGGGGAGGCACATGGAGTGCGATTTAAGTTGGAGTCACGGGCCATTCTCCCAGGAGACCAGTCTGCTTCTGCACTTCTCCCATGTAAGGGAGGGGGAAGACGCTGAGCTAAATTCAGAAAAGGGTCCTGGTAGTGGCATGTTGCGGGGAGAGTCGCCAGCAGAGGTGGCCTCCTAGGATACACGGGCATGGTTTTTCACTGGTAAGTCACTTACCTCACCGAAGTGTTCCTCAATGAGGTCCTCAGCGGCCCAGGAAATCTCCCAGTTCTCGTGCAGTTGTAGAGCCTCAATTCTATCAACCCCACCGAGTTCTTCTATCAGAAGACACAAGCTTTCCTTATCATTCTGTTTCTGCACAGTCTGGGAACCAAAAGAGAAATGGTGAGATCCTGAGCAGCCCCTGTGCAAGCAGGACTCCAAGCAGCCTTCATGGGAGCGGCCCCTCGCAAGATCAGACCCAAGGTGACTGGGGCAGCAGGGGCGTTTCTATGAAACGAAAATATTTATATGAAAATGCAGGTCTATTTTATTACACAAAACGATGTTTCTGGACTACTAGCTCATAAAGTATCCACGTCTCTATTGCTATTTAGTGGATTCCTCCCTCTGGTTAATGGAAGTTGTTTTAAATATAGTTCAGAATGTTTGAGTAACAGTATGTAAATGCAGGCATTCTGTCCTGAATTCCCTGAAATATTTTATAAGTCAGGAGACCCTTAGTCACCTAAGCCACAAGATAGCAAAAAAATGGAGTATTGGAACAAACAAGTTGAGTGGATTTAATCCAATGGGTCACTGGCTTAATTATCGGAGGTCATTTATTCTCTCAAATGCTTGTCTGTATTCTATGGGTAAGTTACTTAAAGCTAGAGGTACACGTGTAACTTAGAGAAGGTCTTTTCATCACTCAATAACTATTGGAGCAACAAGTTAATAATTGCTATCGTGCAGTTAAAAAATACCATGCAGTGAGCTCTCAGAGACTACAGAAGATGCAGGAAGCAGGCTTGAAGTTCTCACAGATCCCTAGTTACTGGGACTTAAGAAGCAGGACAGCAACTTTTCCACTGAAGGTGGAGCCCTGGAGAAGTGTTGTAGATTATGAGAGACAGCAGCTCAGCTAAAGCAGCATATTTAGCGGACGTGGGGAGAGAGAAAAAAAGCACGACGGTGTCATGTCCTGCAGGGCTTTGTCATTTTGTGTGCAATAACAAAAGTCCCCTAGATCGAGTTAAATGTGATCTAAGCCACATTGTTTGGCTTGAATCAATGGTGAAAGTTGGAGCTGCACGTCTAGCCTTTCTATCTTCTAGTCCCATCTGTTTTGCAAAATGAGTCACTGACTTAGGAGAAAGAAACCCAGGCAGGAACCAAGGGCCGTGGCCAGCCTCAGATGGGAAACTAGGAATTAAGGGGCAAGCCAGAGAAATAGGAGCCCTGAAGGAGGGTGCTGGGTCTCCACAGAACAGCAAGTGACCCAGAAGTTGTTTTACAAAACTTCAGTGGCCGCATGCCTGTAATCCCAGCACTCGGGAGGCTGAGGCAGGAGGATTGTTGTGAGTTCAAGACCAGCTTGAGCTACAAAGTGAGCTTAAGGCCAGCCTGAACTGCATAGTGAGACCCTGTCTCAAAAAGACATTAAAAAAAAAACAAAACACTTCAGTGGCACTCTGCTGCCCAGTGGAGCTTCTTCTGCAGCAGGACCTTGATCTTCCCCGTCTGACTGCCAAACTGTAGAGGCGAACCCAGGGCACACATGCCACAACAGGCCGTATGACTGAAAGCTCGAAAAGGTTTTGCCATCACTGATACAGGATCATCCAATGTGATTTCCCAAAACAAAACTTCCCATCTCTAATTCAAAAGAAGCAGATGAAATTACATTTCTATAGCCCAGACCCAGGTTTTTGCAAACTTTCATGTCTAGCCCTGTCTGCTACTTGCTGAATCTCCATCTTTTATCCCTGCCATTTGCTCAAAAGTCTTAGGCTGTAATTGGGCTCCATTTCAAATCAGGTCTGTTCTTTCCAAGATGGTTACATGAAAAGGATGTTCAAAGTAGACTTTTAAAAGGATTTCCCTAGGGTTACTTTGAAGCTTTTCAAATGGCTTCACCACATGTAAAGGAGCTTAATCCAATGAACACAGCCAGCCTCCAAGATGGTCCCTGATGATTGCTGACTCCTGGTACTCAATCCCTGGCATAGTTTTGCCTTAGAGGAAATAAGGCTGACCCTATAAGCAACAGGATCTTCCTACAAATGACAGTCTGACCTCCACAGCCAGGTCACAAAAGATGTTGGAACTTTCCTCAGGTGGTTTGTTCTGGTGGAGGAAACTAGCTGCCGTGATGTGATGCTCAGGCAACCCTTGGAGAGGTCCACGTAGCAGGGGTGAGTTGCCAGTCCTGTGGAAGCTGCCAAGTCAGCAGCGTCTGGCGGAACAGCCTTGAGACTGCTGACCCCAGGAATGGAGATGCTTGTTTGTTTCAAGTCACTAAAGAGATAACTTCCTACGCAGCAACCTAGACCACAGAAATAGTATCTGAATATTAGTTTAACTTGCATTTCAGAACTAAGACTTTTCTAGAATTCTAGCTCAGTGCTTAGCAGTACTTAATCTTCAGTCACAGAGCTGAATGGAGTCAGAACTTTCTTGTGACCCCTCAAGATTGACCCATGCTAACTTCTTCCTGCCCCTTCACAGATCTCCTGTGTTTTAGCTTTCTCCACATACACTGTTTAGAAGGGCTAGGGGCTCACAGACTCTTGTCCTCCCCAAGGCCTCTACTGGTTCCCCTGCCTTATTCAGTACAAGTCAACACCCTCACAGACCCTATGGGGCCTGGCCTCTGGCTGCCTTCAGCCTCATCTCCCATCACTTTCCCCCACTTTGCTCTGGCCACACCCTTCCCTTTAGCTAGTCTTTTTGCCTAGAATATTCTTCTCCAGATAGTGACAGACTCATTCTCTCAACTGGTGTGGTGGCACACACCTGAAATCCAAGCTCTGGGAGGCTGGGGCAGGAGGATCTCAAGTTCCAGCCCTGCCTGGGCGACTTGGCAATTTAGGAGCTTAGTGAGACCTGGTTCTAAAATTTAAAACAAAACAGAAAAGATGAAAGCTGGGAATGTAGCTCAGTATAGGGACCCTCAATTCAATCCTTAATACCAGCACCACCACCACAAAAAAAGAAAAGAAGCCGGGCATGGTGGCGCATGCCTGTAATCCCAGCACTCGGGAGGCTGAGGCAGGAGGATTGTTGTGAGTTCGAAACCAGCCTGAGCTACAAAGTGAGCTTAAGGCCAGCCTGAACTGCATAGTGAGACCCTGTCTCAAAAAGACAAAAAAAAAAAAAAAAAAAAAAAGAGACTTTTTTAGATCTTTATTCAAATCTCCTTCAGAGAATGTTCATATTCTTTGTCTGAACTATTGCATGTGTACTGACATGTGGAATCCCCACCTTAAATGATTGGTGACTTCCTCTTTTCTTTTTCTTCAATATTGGAGATCAAATCCAGGGCCTTTGCTACACCCCCAGCCCTTTTTATTTTTATTTATTTATTTATTTTTTATTGCAGAACCGGGGATTGAACTCAGGCCCTTGTGCTTGCCAGGGAAGCGCTTATTCCACTGAGCCATCTCCCCGGCCCCTTTTATTTATTTTTTTAACATTTTTTTTTCTTCCTTAAATGTGAAAAACACCTCAGTACATCAGAGCCAGATATGAAGGGTGGGCAGTAGGGCTGCATGCAGGGACGTGCGTTGTATTTTTTTATTTTAAGACAGGTTCTCACTAAGTGACTAAGTCACCTAGGCTGGGCTCAAATTTGTGATCTTCCTGTCTCAGCCTCCCAAAGTGTTGGGGTCATGTCTGTGCAACACCATACATGGCCAAGTGACTACTTTTTCTCTGATTTACTCTATTCAGGATTTCCTCCATCAAGTGTCCATCCCCCACCCCACTAACACATAAGTTTCTCTAGAACAAGAACTTCGTGCTAGGCTACTCCAAGCCTGCCCAAATGTGCCTGACACCAAGAGCACACTCGTGAAAATGAAGGCCGCAGTCCCTCTGTGAGATGCTTCTTTTCGTGTTTCTCACGGGACTTGTGGACAGGAGAGGGGCCATGAGCAGATAGGAAACAGAATCCTACTTGCATTTCAAGAACCGAATTAAATGTCTTAAACTAGAGACTGCTGTTTACAAACCAACATGATGACAACAGCTCACTTGGAGGATAGAAGAGATGATACCGAGGATCATAAGGATCATCCTCACGTCTGGGAAAGAGAGCAGATTCAACAGTGGCTCCAGGAGTCCCCCGTGAATGAGCTCCAACAATTGGTCTGCGGAGGCCTCCGATGTGAAGTTAGACACTGTCCGTACAACCTCTTTCTGAACTTCATACTGCCCCTGCAGAGACATAGTATTCACATTTACTACAGATTCCAAAGCACACTTGATTCACTTTTGAGGCAGGTTGGAGATATCCAGCGTTCTACAGGGAATCTCTATGGACAGTCTTGTCTGCCCGCCTTCCAGACAGGAAGGCAGCATCTGAGAAGCCATGAAACCATCCAAGCAACCAGTGGGGTCTTTCAGGGAGGTCCTGAGATCAAGTAGACTCCTTTCCCTATGTCAACCTATGGGGAAAATATAACCAACATAAACCAACCTAGATAATCTATAAAGTCTCAGAACTGGATTCTAAAAAATAGTGGTCTATATGCTGCCAATCTTTTTGACACAGTACAACTTCACATAAATTATATATCAGGGCATAGATGTGATCTAGGAGACCAAGCTAGCCCAGAAATAACAAGGAAAGATCACTGAAATATTGTTCAATGAATCCTTTACATTTATAAGAAGCACTTAGCCCAGAGACTTGGACATAGTTTATCATGGATCCTTCTGTTCCTGGGCAGAAAGATTTATTTTATGGCTGGGAAAAATTAGCCTCAGGGTAGAACAGACAAAAAAAAAAATAATTTATGGTTCTAATCAAGTTCTAGTTTATGGTTTGAAGTATGAGGACTACGTGATTTATAACTGGATATTGCTTATTAAACAAGCACAGACAGTAGAATATAGGCTACGAAGTGCTGGAGTGAGTGGAACATGCCACGACTTGGGCTGCACACCTGCCCTGCTTTTGCTACCTGCGTTGCACCTGGAAATCTGTCCTCCAACCTCAGAACAAGGAAGCCAGAAACCTCTCTCCCCCAGGGCGTACCACCTGCCTCTCATTCCCAGCGCAAGGTGACCATCCATAACTGTAATGGTAGTCCTTTCACTGAAAAGTGGCAAAAGGAAATACTGATGACAATAATTACCCCTGGGGAAAGGAAGTATTGGGAGGAGGAAGGAACTTCTATTTTACTCTCACATTTGAATTTTTCATTTAGATTACCACTTTAATTAATTTCATTTGTGCAATGAAAAGGTCACTTTCCTGTGCATTGTATAATATCATGGTGGCCTGTGAAGTTTTTCCTATGAAAACAAAACAAAATCTCCATCCTCCTTTGATAGGTAGAGAGTAGACCACACATTCTTTGACCACCCCATAGAGATAAGCCAGTATTTACCAGCTCCAGATTTTCCTAGATATTTGAACTGTAAGATCACCTTTCTCAAAGCCGGGTGTGGTGGCGCATGCCTGTAATCCCAGCACTAGGGAGGCTGAGGCAGGAGGATTGTTGTGAGTTCGAGACCAGCCTGAGCTACAAAGTGAGCTTAAGGCCAGCCTGAACTGCACAGTGAGACCCTGTCTCAAAAAGGCAAAAAAAAAAAAAAAAAAAAAAAAAAAAATCACCTTTCTCATGAACAATACTTGCTCAATAAGTTCTTGAAAATAAAGGGTCTTTTTCTGTTCCTAGACAGAGCCCAGAACCTAAGGTTTCAGAGCTTTCTTGTGGTTTTGATTGATTTGCTTCTTAGCCTGTGTCTAAAATCCTGAAGGAATTCAGGGCCATAGGAAGGTGGCCTTTTTTGGTTACAGAGTGTCCCACTCACATGTCTTAGCAGAGCCGCCAAAGAAGGCAGCAAATTATGAGTGATCAGCTTCCGGATCTGGTGGCAGGGCCCAGCAGCCACGTTGCTCAGGACCCAGGCTGCTTCCTTCTGGACGTAGGTCCTCGGGTGCTGCAGGAGCTGGGGCATCACCTTCAGCAAGCCTGCATCGATGGCCATCTGGGTCTGGTCATCTGTCCCCGAGACAATGTTCCCCATAGTGCGAAGAGAAGCTGCCTGAGGTACAAGGTCAGAGGTCTACCTCAGTATCACAAATCTATTGCAGTTAAAGCAGAAAATCGTGTCTAGTTCCGGGCCCCTCTAAACATTGACTGTGCCGTGCTGTTGGCCTTCTGGAACCACGTGAGCCATAATATTTTATCTATGGCCTTTACTGAGCCAACACACCCATGGGAGTCCTCACACTGTATCAAGGTACTTGCCAGCTCCCCAAAATCTCTGGTTCAGGTAACACAGAGGCAAGGCATTGCTGCATCATGAAGTAAGCTGGGGATGATGGCACTGGCCTGTCACCCCAGCACTCGGGAGGCTGAGGCAGGCAAACTGCAAGTGTGAGGCCAGTGTGGAATACATTGTGAGACTCTGCCTCAAAACAAAAACAAAGGCTTCTGTCCTTATTACACACTTTCAACTGGGTAAAAAACTAAGCTGGTTATAGTGTCTATATCACCTCATAACTCCTACAGAATGCATATTTACCACCAGTCTCAAGTTTCTGTTGTATATTTCATTGGAATTTAATAAGGTCCAAATAGCATTTCTTGGTACACTCACAAATATCTCACAGTAACTCTGAAGGTCACCAGATTGGGTCCCTGGTAGAACTTAAGATAAAAACTATCCTGGGAGAACTGACCATGGATTTATTTGGGATTTTCTGTACTATAGTGGTAGCCTCTGGAGAAGCCCAACAGTTCTAAAGTTTTCCCAGCCTTCTAGGCTACATGCCTGCTACTCAAGTGCGAGATGAAAAACATACAAAAGGGTAGCATATTGTTGGTATGTTTAGTGACGTAACAAAATCTTTGATGATTTTATTTGCTTAATAAAGTTTTTACTGGACCAGGGATATAGCTCAGTGGGACAGCACCTGCCTGGCACGTGCAAGGTCCTGAGTTCAATTCTCCCCACAAAAAAGAAATCCTAAACAAACAAAAAAAATGGTTTTACTTCCTTTTTGCCTGTATCTAGGTAATCTAAGAACAAATTAAAGAGGATAAGAGGCAATGTTCATATTGTGTAAAAATTCAAATGCTACAATGAGTCACACATAAGCACAAAAACATACATGCAACATCTAACTTAAGTCTAAATGCATAGACCACTGAAAGGAAAAGGTTAAGAGTAGTTCCCTAGGTGGCAGGATTGTAAGGTTTTATGTTGTTTTTTTGTTTGTTTGTTTTTTTCAGAACTGGGGATTGAACTCAGGCCCTTGTGCTTGCCAGGGAAGCGCTTATTCTACTGAGCCATCTCCCCAGCCCCAGGATATTGTCACTTGATATATATGTATGTATATATATATATATATGTGTATATATATATATATATACACATATATATATATATATTTTTTTTTTTTTTGTTATCAGATTAAGAATAAGTTAT
Organism: Ctenomys sociabilis; assembly: GCA_004027165.1. Classification (NCBI taxonomy): domain Eukaryota; kingdom Metazoa; phylum Chordata; class Mammalia; order Rodentia; family Ctenomyidae; genus Ctenomys; species Ctenomys sociabilis. Next base: position 7,958 of record PVKA01011929.1, read on the forward strand.
TTAGCTGGGCATGGTGGTGCGTGCCTGTAATCCCAGCACTTGGGAAGCTGAGACAGGAGGATTGTTATGAGTTCGAGACCAGCCTGAGCTACAAAGTGAGTTTGAAGCCAGCTTGAACTGCACAGTGAGACCCTGTCTCCAAAAAAAGACCAAAAAAAGAATAAGTTATTTAACACTCAAGGAGTTTTGATCAAAATAGATTTGAATCCTTGGCCACAAAGTGGCAAAGATGAGAAGAACCAGGCGACAAACTATGTTTCAGGTGAAGGATTAGAACCAGGTGTGATGATGCACACCTGCAATCCCTGTGCTAGGGAGGCTGAGGCAGGAGGACTGCTGTGAGTTCAAGATAAGCCCGGGGGCTGCGGAGATGGCTCAGTGGAATAAGCGCTTCCCTGGCAAGTGCAAGGGCCTGAGTTCCATCCCCGGTTCCACAAAAATAAATAAATAAATATATAAAAATAAAAATTAAAGAAAAAACATTTTTAAAAAATTCACCAGTTAAGCTGAACTGGGGCTTTTCTTATGGGAAAAAACAAGCGGGGGCAAGCCTGGGATACATTCATAGCAAGACCTTGTCTCAAAAAACACAAAAGGGTTCAAGCCAACTATGAAGTCCTAGAGCCACAGAGACAGAACCTAGTAAGGCGATTTGACACATAGACTCTAATCTGAAGACCCTTACAGACACAGACAGGACCAAGGTTGATATTTACCATAACATTGAATTCGGAGCTGGTCATGAGCTCTACCAGCCTGGGCAGGACCTCTGTTTCAATCACTAGAGCAGTGTACTCAACGCAGGCACCGGTAAGGTAGGATAGGGCCCAGCAGGTGTCTGAGAGAATTTCTTTATCGTTATGCTGTAGGAGTTGGGAAAGGATGGGCAGCATTTGCTCCACTGCGTTCTTGTGAGGCAGCGGGTTGCTGCACCGGCACAAGTTGGACAGGGTCCATGTGACGTTCCGTAGTAATGTGATCTGAAACGAGGAGATTGCTTCCAGCATCCGGTGGAGAGATGCATGTAGCTTGCTCTTCCTATCCCTGACCAATATCATTGATCAGCATGAACCAAAAAACAAACTTTGGGGTGGGATCGCTCAGCGCACCCTGAAAGTGGGGCTGGTATGGCATGTGGTGCCCGGGATCAAACCGCAGTCCCCTGCACCCACCTAAGCTTGCCTAAGCAGGTACTTCAGTCTGCTGAGTTATCTCACCGGCCCATGAACCAAAATTTTTGAGCTTCAGATAGAAACTTGTTCTAGGCAGTGGTATGTATCAAGGACAAAGAATGAGTTTTAAAATTCATATTCAAATATTAGCTGGAGATTTTCTTATTTTTCAAAATGTCTTTTCCTGCTCTACTCGATTGATGTCCTGATTTCATTTTCTCATTAAGAAAAAGATCGAGTGGGAGTAACTTGGTCTTTTTGCCAGCCTATAATTATCAACATGTCTTAATCACATTTCTTATCTTCTATTTAAAAAATCAACCTCCCTACCCTGCCTCTAGGTGCCATCACTTTATGCCTTTAGAGACTTTGCCCCTAAAATTAAGTCTCCCCTGATCTCTCCCACAAGTGCAAAAACTCACTCTCAAGACCTTTAGCCCCCTCCTCCCACCATCCCTTGGCACCCCTCCAGCCACCACCCTGGTTCTGTTTCTGTTTTTTTGTCCTTTTTCAAAGTTCCCTCCCTTCCCCTCACTTTTCTCTATGTCTCTGTCTCCCCCTCTGTTTATTTCTCTCCCCCATTCACAGCAGTACTGGGGATTAAACTCATAGATACTGTACCACTGAGCTACATCCCTGGTTCATTTGTTGGCTCATTTGATCTGTCTGTCTGTCTATCTATGGTATCTATGAGATCCACCCATCCACCTATTTTTATCATCTGCAACTGTGGCAAATCTATGGCACATGTGCCACAGTGGGCTGTTTGTTATCCATAAAAGCTCCAAAAGGTCCACCATCACTAGCCTAGAGAAAAATTGCACAGGCACATCTTGAACTTGTGATGTCCTTGCATCAGCTTCCCTCAGAGCTAGGATTATAAGCGTTCACCATTATGCCTAGTTTTAAGGAGGCACATTTATGCAAGTCTACTGCCAGCTTCCTACTTGTTCTTCAAGCCATGTTCACTCAGTGTCTGCCTCCTGCTTCCTTGTAGTTAGTGATGGATTCTTCTAAGTCCCTTGATCCAATACAGGTACTTCTCATGTCTAACACTCCTGTCCCCTCTAAGCTGTATTGAGCAGCCAGCCACTCTTTCAGGAAAGATCTCCTTGGCACAATCACATAAGACCTGGGTTCCAATGAGCTGTTTCTTCTTCCTGGTAGGCTCTGCCCTGCCTGGAACCTTACAGCCTCCAGGACTTAGGCCTCCCTCTCCTCTCACTGTAGGTCAGGGATCAGTAAATGTCTGGCAAGGCCATGCAGTGAACATTTCAGTCTTGTGCACTTTATGGTCTCTTATTGCAACTACCCATAACACAATGATGGCCATAAATGCTAGATAAACAAATAGATGTGACGTCTCTGTAATACGTTATTTACAAAACAAGCAGGTGATCAGGTTAAGTTTTCTGACTCCTGCTCTAGTTGACCTTGCCCAGTTGGATGACCCATGAGCATTACGGTAATCTAGATCAGCAGAGTTGTCAACCTGCCATTTCAGTCATAGTACTTGTAATGAACCTCAACATTTATAATGGAAGCTCTGATTCCCCTATCTTTCTTTTTCAAGGAGGAGAGTCACCTACACAAGCTATCCTGAAGCCTGGGAGCATCTTTGCTTCATTGCCTTCTACATCCAGCACAACACAGCAGCCTCCTGGTGCACAGGCCTGACAGTTCTCTCTGCTATAACCCTACTACAGCCAGCCAGACAGATCAGACGACCTTGCTTCCTGCTCTGACACCCTACAAAGGCTCCCTTTTGCTACCAGGATGGTATCAAAGAAATTTATGCTACTTGACACAACATACCCCTCTCTCCTTGCAAACTCCCTTGGTCTTGGTTAGCCCTTTTCTGGCTCAACCTGCCAGGTATCCTCCCACCTTTAGGGTTTTGGTATTTATTCCTTTGGCTTCTCCTAATTTTTTTAAGCAAATCTAGAACTCAGTTCCTAAACTGGGGAGTCCTGTAGCATTAGTTACAAAATAACATTCCACTTTGATTCTGAGCTTCAACCCTAGACCCTGTTTCTCAAGAACGAAACTAGAGAGCTATTATGTCTGTCTTTGTCCTTGGACAGAGCTCATGGTCATCTCTGTTGGCAGGATCATAAGCCTTGAAACATTTTATGGAATTCTGCTAATATCCTAAGAACAAAGATTAGCTACTAGCCCATAAGTACAAATTTAGGTCTATCTTTCCCCCAAAATGACACTCTATCCTAGACCTCTATCTACCAAAATAAGCCATATCTATCATAGCAATCATAAGATGTAGGGTCAGTTTAGAAGTACTTCCCCCAACTTCTCAGCCTGGAGACTTTGTTACCTAGCTAGCTTTTCTAATTTAAAGACACTCACTGGTATGGATGATGAAACCAGGGCTGACAGACGAGGGATGATATTGCTGGAGGTAACAATATCTCTAAATTCTGGGCCATCACCTGCAAATAGGTCAGAATGTGACACTCAGAACACAGAATATCTAAGTGGGTGACTCTTTAAAAAGAAAAAGTTTATGCAAAAGATAAAAGACTAAAATTCATTCTTGAGGTTTTAGCAAGTAAACAAGAGAGAGTGTACTAGATCTGGAGTCTCCAAAATGCCTGTTGGATGGACATTCCTGCAGCCACAACTGCCATAAGCAGATGCTGTCAGCATGTGAAGGAGACAGCCAGCGCAGCCCAGGAGGGACATTATAAAAACCGACAGCACTTCCAAGTGTGGTTCTGAGGATGACCAGGTCTAGCGCAGACAGCCTATCTTCCCAGAAGATTCTGGCATGGGGCAGGAACTGCCAAGTACAATTCAGAACAAATTCTAGGGATCCGTAGGGACTGGCAATAGGCCGTCTACAACTTCAGCCAGCGTACCTACTTCAGACCCTAGCTCAGCCGTCAAGGAAGTGTGGAAGTCACATTATTCTTCCCTGTCTTGCCTTTCCCTTATTGAACCAAGCAACAGGAGAGACGTCTCTGTAATAGATGTATTACTTCTGCGAGCATCTTGAAAAGCAGTTGTTTTACATTCTGTTTGCTAATTCCAAGATCTGAAGTCCTTAGAGTTTTCCTCGTATTTGTGTTTGTGCTAATTCAGTCATGGCGAGTTCCTACTTCTCTGAACTTGAAGTTGTTATAGCTGGCTGATCTTAATTTGTCAAAATCCTAAGGGGCCCAGTTGAGCTTTATTCCTTGCCAGAGATCATCAGGATTTATTTCAGCCAGGAATTTGGGGATTTCTAACTGCTGCATTAACCCCCTCATTTGAGCTTTTCCTGATCATGTGGAGAGGCTTAAGGATGCATTTTCAAGAAAGAACTTTTGTCCTAAGCTCAGGGGGCTTTGTGTGTGTTCCCTTAGTACTTTCGGTAGAGGTGTGTGTGCTTTTAGGGGTCTTGATTATGTAAGGATCTGTCCTTACACTGCCAAAGACTTGTCTTTTGTTCCCAGAGCCATGAGGCCCTCAGGCTCTAACGCTCTGACATTGGCAGATGGCCCTAGGCAGCCTGTTGATTTAGTGTGTGCTGCTTCATTGAGTTTCAATTTTAATTTTTGGCCTCTGAACTTGGCTCCAAATTTTGCAATGGCTCACTGTCCCCTTCCCAGCACTTCTAGGTATTTATATTGGGAGGAGTTCCAGAATATTAAGCATAACATGCTATCCCACAAGCTCCCCTACACCCTACAGGCCTGCTTGCATACCCACAAAGAGGAAAATCTCACCGGCTATGTTACCGAGCGCCCACACGGCCTGCCCGCACACCATTGTACTGGGGGAGGACAGGAGCTCAAGGAGGGGTGGAATGGCGCCCCCCTTCACGACTGCTTGAGTCTGTGCTGAAGTCCCTGAAGCCAAGTTGGTCAGAGCCCAGGCTGCCTCGAACTGCAAATAGGGGTGACGGGATACCCTCAGGAGCTCCACCAGCCTGGGGATGACCCCTGACTCAGCGATCATTCTGAGAGGAGGATTCGTTTCCTGAGCCACCATTTTCCTGTGCCATGAGAGACAGTGGAGAGAGTCACATAGAGGAAGTGATAAGAACCTCCTTTCTAGATGTTTTTGGCATTCCTAACTATCAGATGAGATAAACAGCTGGGCCAGAGCTACTTAATATCGTTGCCTAGCCTGTAGCACTTTACAGCAATAAAATAACATTTGCCCTTCAGGTATTATCTGTGAGCTCAAATTCCTGTAGAGGCCAATGTAAATTAAGCAATTCATCTCTGACAACACATTGCATCTTTTAAGTCGCCCTCAAGGACAGTGTGGTGTAGCGATCTAGTCTTTCTTGTGGATAGACTAGCCTTTTCCTATATGTTATGGGCATTTTGCCAATGCCAAGAAACTAAATAGGCTTCTGCAGCTCACTGCTGGCTATAAACCTGCAAGGAGAAGTGGGCTTGGTCATACCTGATTGCCTGGGTGGCCTCGAAGCATACCTCAAAATCGGAACCATTTATACCTGTGATGATTTCATCCACTGTGAGACTGATCTGGAAAGAGAGAAACATTCAGGTCAAGAGTCTCTGCCAAAAGGAAGCATACACATCATGTAACCTAACTATCCATCTGATTCAAAGTTTGGCTCAAGGCCTTGTATGGTGACACACACCTATAATCCCAGAACTTGGGAGGCTGAGGCAGGAGGATTGTCGCTAGTTCTAGACCAGCCTGGGCTACAAAGTGAGCTCAAGGCCAGCCTGAACTGCATCATAAGACCCTGTCTCAAAAAGATACCTACAAAAAATGTTTGGTTTAAACAGGTTACCCTATTGTACCTGCTGGTCTATATTAGAGGAGGGAAGAATATACTTTTTGTAGGCCACAGTGTGACACTTTCTATGCTTTAGGAATGAGTAATTCCTTTAAAAAGTTTTTTAACATGTTTGCAGTACATGGTGATTACATTCATCATGGGGAATCGGTGCACGTACAGAACACATCTTAATTCATTTGTACTTCCTCTTCTGTTTCCCTCCCTCCATCTCTTGGTAGAAAAGAGATCGTTCCTATTATCACCAGATTCCTAGCACCTTTTCATCCCATGAGATGAGAGTATGTTAGTGGGTATCAAGACAAAGAAAGTGAAGGCAGTACTGAGGAGTTCTAAAGTTTTCCTCCTCTGCAAAGATAGTGAGAAAAGTGATAAGCCCAAAGCTAGCAGAAGGAAAAAAACATGGGAGCTGAAAATTAGAAATGGGAAAACAGAAAAGTCAATCAAGCTAAAAGTTGCTTGTGAAGAAAGGGAGGGAGAAGAAGGGAGGGAGGGAGGGAGGTGAGAGAGTGAGAGAGAGAGAGAGAGATCCAAGTTATCAAAATCAGTAATAAAATTACTATTGAAATTACAGAGATAAGGGAAATATGAACAAACATATGCCACCAAATTTAATAATTTAGATCAAAAAGATAAATTCCTAGAAATGCACAATAACCAAAAGTGACAAGAAATGGAAAATTTGGATAGACTTATAATGAGAAAAAAGATTGAATTAATGAAAATAAAAAGCTAAAATAATATCTGTAAATATAATATCATGTATGCACCTTGTACGATACCAAAACATTATGAAAACAAGTTTAGAATCTATTAATTTATCGAATCTGTCTTGTTAAGGTGTCTTGAAACTATCTGATTGATATTTGTACTTCAATAAAATTTTAAAAAATAAATAAAAAAAATAAAAATAAAAAGCCACAAAAAGAAGCCTAAGCCCAGATGGCTTCTAGAAAAATTTATTCAAATACTAAAAATAGATAAACAATATCAATTTTCTGTAACCTCTTTTAAAAAAAATAGAAGAGTGGTGACTTCTCTAATTCATTCTTGAGGTCAGTATTGCCTTGGTAACTGTATTAATCCATTTTCTGTTGCTGTAACAAAATATCCAAGTTTCATACCTTCTAAAGTAAAAAGGTTTATTTGGCTCAGAATTCGGGCAGCTAGCAGGTCTAAATACCAGGATACTGACATCCTAGCTGGGGATCCTCTGGCTGTACGAGAAAGGAATAGAAAGAAGATAGTGATGTGCAGGAGGGGCTAAGTGCAGACAACAGTGGCTTCACTTTAGGACAGTCTGCTCTCATGAGAGCTAACTGCAATCCAGCAGCAACTACACTAATCCTTTTGGATGTTGATGCCCGCAGGGATCTAAGGACCGCCCACCCACCCCCACTCCACTCCCTGCTTCCCTACATCTTAGAGCTGCGGTGGTAAACCTATAGCATACACGCCACAGCAGGCTGTTTGTATCACTGAAAGCTCTAAAACATTCACCAATGCTATGGTTTGCGTGTAGTTGTTGCCTTCCCCCTCCTCAAAGTCGCATGCAGTCATTGGGTCAGGCTTCTAGAGTTTGTGATTAATTGATGATACAATGTTGGGATTATGGGTATGAGTGCTACACCCACCCTGGGGTGGACAGCCTGAATAGAAGCAGTTGCTAGCTGCCAACTGCAGCTCCTCCCTTTGCTCTTTGCTGTTTTCCTCCTTCCTGAACTGCTGCCCTCTGCCCTGTGCCACTCTGCCTTGGACCCAGCCAAGTATGGACTGAAACCTCCAGTAACTATGGGCTAAATAAATCTTTCCTTCCTTCATTTTGGGTGTTGGGTATTTTGTTCCGGCAATGAGAGAAAAGTAACTGAGACAGCCATCACTGTTGCAGAAGTTCACCATCTCAGTGCTGCCACACAGGGACCAAAGTTCCAAGACGTGAACCTTGGAAGAACACATTCAAATGATACCCAAACCGTGGCAATACCATCTGGCCAAAGACGTTTTGAGGAAAATACACACCAAGATCCCTTACCACTGCAGATGCAAAGATTCTCCACAAGATCCTAGGAAACTAAGTGTACCGATATATAAACATAAAAGTTGAGTTATAAAATTCTTAGGAGAAAGTATACGCATAAATCTTTGCTTTAGACAGTTGGTCTAGTATGCATAATATAGAAAGAACTCCTAAAACTCAATAATAAGACAAATTACTAGCTGGGCTTGGTGGCACAATCCTCCCATCCCAGCACTCTGGGAGGCTGAGGCAACAAGATTGTAAGTTCTGTCTAGCTTGGCCCAGTGAATTTAAGGACTTAGCAAGATGCTGCCTCAAAAATTTAAAAAACCATTGAAAATTTAGCTTAGTGTACAGGCCCTAAGGTCATTCTCCCCATACTGTAAAAGAAATTCCTTGATCAATAAAATGGGTATAGAATGTAAATGGACATTTCTCCAAAGATGACATACGAAGGAAGAGCTGACAAGCCCAGGAAAATGTGTACATTTGTTATTAGGAAAACATGTCAAAATCACAATGTACCCTTTTGTGACCACTAGAGGGCTTTCATTTTTTTTTAAATGGACAGTAACAAATTTTGTTAGACCGTTTAGTGGCATATTAGCTTTTGTGCTACTGTAAAAGATGACCACAATAGTGGTTTAAAAAAACATGATCTCTTATTGTCCAGGTAGTCTCAGAAGTTCAGAATCAGTGTCACTGGGCTGAAGTCGAGGTGTCAGAAAGGCTGATTCCTTCGGAGTCCTTGAAGGGGACTATTTACTTCCCCGTTTACCTTCTAGCAGGCTCACCTACATTCCTGGGCTTGTGACCTGTCCCTCTACTATCAAAGGACATGGCATCTCTTTCTGCTCTGACTCCTCTTTCATCCTGGTAAAAACCACTGTGGTGACGTCAAGTCCACCCAGTCGAGGGAAATCTTCCTGTCTCAGGATCTTTTTTTTTTTTTCTTTTTTTGCGGAACCGGGGATTGAACTCAGGCCCTTGCGCTTGCCAGGCAAGCATTTATTCCTCTGAGCCATCTCCCCAGCCCTCAGGATCTTAACTTAGTCACGTCAGCCAAGTCCCTTTGGTCATATGATAACAATCACAGGTTCAGAGGATTAGGAGACATAGACATCGGGAAGATCATTATTCAGCATACCATGAAGAGTTAAGCATAATGTTAGTTTAAAACTCAATAAGCCTACTTCTAGATATTTTCTCAAAGAAACTGAAAACACAGGCCCTGCAAAAACCTGCGCACAAATGTTATAACAACACTGACCACAACAGCCAAAAAGTAGAATCAACCCAAATACCTGCTAACTGAATGGACAAATGAAATGTGGTCTATCTACACAATAGATATTCAGCCAAAACAGAATAAAATAAGGGTACATGCTGCAACATGAATGAGCCTTGAAAAGTATACACTGAGTGGAAAATGCTGAAGTTAATCATATCGTATGATTCAGTTGATATGAAATGTCTGGAAAAGGCGAAATTGTAGAGACAGAAAGCAGATCCATCTTTGTCAAGGGATTCAGAGAAGTAGAAATAATGAATATGGAGTTTGTATCTGAGGTATGTAATATGTTCTGGGATAAGCTAGCAGTGAGGGTCATACAACCTTGCAAATAACAGAAGCTACTGATTATGTAATTTAAAAGGGTGAATTTAGGGATATGTAAAGTATGTCTTAATTTTAAAATATGCTAATACAGGATAAAAAGGGAATATATATATATATATATATATATATATATATATATATATATAATTCTTTTGAACTGGAGATTGAACTCAGGCCCTTGTGCTTGCCAGGAAAGCACTTATTCTATTGAGCCATCTCCATGCCCCCTAATAATTTTTTTCACAGCTTTGTTTCATTTCTTCCTTGGTTGGGGAAACTCTAAGGACTACTATGGAAGTTAAATAGATGTACAGCTTGTAACCCTTTGACAATTTTTTTTTTTTTGACAGGGTCTCACTATGCAGCCCACATTCACAGTGATCCTCCTGCTTCCTGCCTCCCTAGGGCTGGGATTACAGGCGCGCGCCAACACGCCCGGACTCAATCCGGCTCAGCACACCCAAAGGCGGGGCCAGCGCAGCATGTGGAACCAGGAATTGAACCCTGGCCACTGCGCTTACCTAAGCAAGCATTTAGTCTGCTGAGCTATACCGCCGGCCCTTCCTTTGACAATGTTTGAGAATGATTTTTCCCATTACCTTAGATGAATGGTGATCTATCATTAGATTCACTTGACAAAACTGAATCAATCTTTGTCCTCCGAGAGCCCTACACCCAGCAGGATGCAAAGGATACACATGAATAGTAAAGAGCAACACAGACAGTGGTATGCCACAGATGACATCTAGATACAACAATAATGACATTCGGAGGGAAAATTTCCTGGTCAGGGCACTGAAGATTCACAAAGACAGGGCTGGCCTTGAAATACATTCAGGATTTGAACGTAGTGAGGTTAGAGAGGATGGAAGACGGAACACGAAAGAGAGCATTCGAGTCTTAGGAAAGGCTTGTGAAGGGATGAGATGCCTCTTCGGAGACAGAATCTCGAAATCCTCATTTCCCAAATTCCCAGGCTCGGTGTAGCAGGTGAATGTTCAGTTAGAAGTAGCACTTTCTGCACTCCCATTAGAATTTAGATCCCTTAGACAGCCATGAGATGTTGTAGAGACTCTTACGTTTTTGACAAGGGCACTTTGATTATATCCATGAGCTCTTTACTTCTCTAAGACCTCTGGATAGAATCTGAGAACTCTGAAATCCAAACACTCTCAAGCTAGAGAAAAGAGCATGTAGATACATTTTGCATATGACTTCTCTAAACACCACGTTCTCACATACCTCTTTGGTGGTGTTCTTAACATCTGGGTGAGGAGAGAGGTAGGTGATATTCCTTCTCTTTAAGGCCTGCTCATCTTTCTTGGCCTTCCTGAGCCCCACGGTGAATGCAATCCTCAGTCTTCGCCTCAGCTAGCAAGAAGAAACAACCAGAACAATTAGAGTCAGGGAACTGGGGAGCCAGCAGTCACCCCGTTTAGCTTTGGATCATGTTTCAAAGCACCTGATTCATTTTTACAGATGCAGTAGGCTGGGAGCATTAAGAACACACACAATGAATTGTCTCATTCCTACTTTCCTCGTGTACTTCCTCTTGCTCTTTTACCTCTAGGAATCAATCTTCCTGTCATTGTAAGGGATGGCCCAATGCACCCTTGATAGGCCAGGGTTTTTAGCTATAAAAACATCTCAGTAAAAAGCATTTCACTGCCCTGGTTCTGAAAACCCCTTCATCGATGCCAATTAGTTCCTACAGAGATTGCTCACTTCCTGCATAAGCCAGCCTTGGCCTCCCAGTAGTGGCTCAATATGTAGAACTAGGTTCTGTTAGGGATCACCCATGGATAGGTGTACTGACCATGCCCTTCCAACCTTGATCCAGTCCCAGAGGTTTCACTTGCACAACAGACTGAAGGAGATTAACAGTTTTTGAAAAAGCTTTTTCTAATATCAGTCAGTAATCACAAGACTTGGTGGTATTGAAAATCCTGGAAAAAGTTTTTAAACTTTCTGGGTAAATGAGGTGAAGCTGTAGACTTTCAAATAGTAATTACAATCATGTGTCCCTAAAGGATGGGATACAATCTGAGCACTGGATTATTGCATAATTTTATCATTGAATGAACATCACAGAATGTGCTTACACAAAGCTGGCTATGAGGTCCTTAGGCAATTTGATATTATGGGAACGCCATCATATATGTGGTCTATCGTTAGTTAAAATGTTGCTGCTATGCATGGCCAGCGAGATAGCTCAGCAGTCTAAAGCACCTGCTTAGGTAAGCTTAGGCAGACACAGGGGACCGCAGTTCAATCCCCAGCACCACATGCCATGCCAGCCCCACCCTCAGGGCAGGCTGAGTCAGCAAAAAAGTTGCTATGCAGTGCATGACTATATAGGGAAGTTAATACATATCAGATACTTCTGTTCTTTAAACAAACCATTTAAGTTTTGCTTGAAAACAAGGCCACTGTGGTGCTACAAGGCAAAGCCTAGGGCCCCATCACTGAGTAGGACCTTCCCACGGACCAAGGTTGATTCTCACTTCTTTGATTCTCCTGGTGGCCCTTCCTCCTGTTTTCCTGCATAGACTACTTGATTTCTTTCATCTAACTAGTCTCTTTTAATCTGCAGTGGTCTTGGAAGCCAGGCAGCCATGCTTTCTGGAGAGGGTTACCATTAAAAGTGATTTGGCTTTAGATGGTGCCATAACCAGGCTACAGTGACCATCCACTTCCTTCATCCTCAGCTGCCTTTCTGTTTCCCAAGATGTAGACAGTCTTATGAGATATTTCCCAAGACACACGGATGTGGGGCACAGAGCCAGAGCTACAAACTATGAGACCAGAGAAAATGAATGTGAGTTAGGATCCACAAATGGCACAGGCTTCTGCTTCTGTGCCTGTCCTCACCCCAGAGATGAAACTAACCAGGATTCTCTGTGTGAGTCCTACTGCTACAAGGCATGCTTGCTGGCTGGACCACTGTGCCAACACTTGAGGCCCTTGATAAACCTCCTAGACATGAGCAGGCAGCCACAGCTCAGCCCTCACAGACCTGGTGCTCTGCAGCCTCTCAGAGGTGGATAGTAGCCCTGTTTTATAGCTGCAGAAACTGGAGCTCTGAAGTGAAAGTTTCAAGATGACATGGAAATAATTTGATTGCACACATGACTGGCTCTTAGGTCAATGTATTTTGTCCTCCCTGCTTTTAATATTTTGTTATGAAAATCTAAAACATACTGAAAATTAGAAAGAATTATGCAGGGATTACCCATCGTGTTATATTTACCTTATTACCCTTTATATCTCTTTACATCTTCACATCCCTGACTTTTCTGTATTTTTTTAATTTTGGGACAGTGTTTCATTAAGTCACTATGTTGCCCAGGCTGGCTTGATGATTCACAAACTTATTCTATTTTTGATATATTTTAGTCACGTGCTTTTTTACTATACTAGTCATTGATAGCATGAAGCAGATACTCCATACTCACAGATAAATCTTTCCCTCGGTACTTAAATTGTTTCAGCCTCCCTTTAGTATGGCCCCAAGCCGCCATGTTGACTGAAGAAAATTGCCTGCAAGTAGAACAATTACAAAAAAAAAAGAACAATTACAAGGAGAGTTTCATACCCAGTGTATTTAAAGTCATTAGGCTCTAAACCCTTCTAAGGATCATAAGGGATCAGTAGAACAGTATACTTTCTGGTAGAATCCAGAAAACAGCTTCCATAGCATCACTGTGCCAGTTCAGTTGGCCGAGGGAACAAGTTCTAGTAGTTAGGAAAACCTTTAAAAAGTAAGTGAGCTTGAAATGGGTCATTAGTCACAAGGATAGGCTGGGCAGAAAACATAGAAGACTTTCTGTCAGTGCCCAGCTATATATAGCATATGTGCTAGATGGTCAGCAGCTAACCAGTCCCAGTGGAAACATGTCCCTTTCTATCATATCCAGTCTACCTTGGGTCAGAACCATCTCTAGCATGACCCACTGCCAACCCTGTGATCAACTTCCTGTACCTAGCCTAGCCCATCTGCATCAGTGTGTCAGCTGGGTCTTGGAACAGAGGTGGCCCAGGAACCCACATATCATCTTTCTGGGCTTCATCATAGGGACTCTGCCTGCTTTAAAATATTAATCTCTCCAGGCATGGTGGCACACACTTGGAATCCCAGCACTTGGGAGGCTGAGGCAAGGGGATCATTGTGAGTTTGAGACCCACTTGGGCTACAAAATGAGCTCAAGGCCAACCTTAACTGCATAAAAAAGACTAAATATTAACCTCTTCAGGAGCTTGGACAAGACCAGGCTATCCTTTATCTGCAACTCTGAGAATGGGAAATTCAAATTACTTCCTGGAATTGATTAATCTTTTTCTGTTTACCACCTAGAAGTTGGAGAGATGGATAGTGACACATGGTTCAAACAAAGCTCTCACTCATCTTGTTAGTCATGTTGGCCGCCTCTTCCTCAGCATTGATATGCACAAAGGAGCCTCAGTGACACCCAGAGTCCTTCAGGTACTGCGTATTTACCAGAGGTGCTTCAAAGAAGTTGGTCTAACACAATCTCAGACTTCCAACTTATCCAAAGTTCAAGCTCCACTCTCAGCAACACATCAGAGCCTGGCACTCCTAGAGGGGGAGAGAAGTCAGTTGCAAGACAATCGTGGGACTAGGAGGTTAGACTGGAAATTAATGAAGGTCAGTTCTTCCATTTATCTTTAACTTCAAATTCTTCCCTATAAAGAAAGGTTGCTTTTCATGACAAAAAGCATTTTTGTGGACTACGATATCCTTTAAAGTGCTGTCTAGCTGCTGTCATAACTAGGGTCAAGTGGATCATCAGTTGGAATCAGGTTCAGATGATAATATATCTCCTAGATCTCCAATAATTAAAATACACAATGCTTTAGAAATTTGAAGTAGAGTCATGAGCCTGTTTTAGGGAGCAATGGGCAAGGCATATTTATTCTGTGCCAGGAATGTTGGATTTAGCAAGAAATGAAGCAACACCAGTGCTAAGGATGGAGGAGCCATCTCACGTCATCTCCCAAAGCTGCCGCAGCTGCTAAGCATCAGAGCCAGGATCTTGGCTGAGACACGACATCCATCTTTTGATCACTAACCCTGGCAGCCAATAATCTGTAACAAATCTGTAGCACGGTTTGATTAGGAAGACAGGAGTTCACTACTGTGGGTGGCACCTGACATAGAAGCAGAGCTGTTATAAAACTGGGAATGTGAAAAGGGAAAATGGGGAAAGGGAAAATGAAGATGGGGAAAACACTTGTTTAAAGCAATGGGGACGATGGCGCCCACTTGTGAAATAGTCTATGTGCTGCCTCCTTGTTACTACATTTTACCTATTTGGTCAGTTAATGAGAATGCCTGAAGGTGCACAAGCAAGAGGCTAGTTGAATACAAAGAGAGGCTTCTACTTCTGGGGAGACCCATGGACCACCTAGATCTAGAAATAACGCCAAGGGAGGCACTCACCTCCTTGCCACTTTCTAGAAAGCTTGACTGAATGGAACCTTGGCAGTGAATCCAGAGGTTTGAATATTTTCCACCTTCCTCCAAACCAAACTGGTGCGACGAAGTGGAGCAAGCTCAGCTTCAGATCAGAGAGGGGGTTCTCCTTGCCGGGACTGTCTCTAGGGAAGCAGTTCCAAAGTCACAGAACCAATCAGGTCGCTTCCTATTGAGACATTCTGCAGAATCCACTGCTAAACCCATGCTAGCCTTCCCAGACTTCTCTAGTCACAACTCAAAATGCAATTCCTCTCCCTCATGTTGCTATTTCTAGCAGCCAGGGGAGCTGGCTGACTTACTATTCCTACCAGCATTTAAGAGAGGACTGAGTGAGAGACTTCAACTTAGGCACAGAATAGCTGAACACCTTGCTTCATTAGTTGTCCAACATTTAAGATCCAGAGAAAGCTACAAAACCACCTCCATAGAGACTTTCTGTATCCCCACCCCCAGCTCTGAGTCACCTCTGCTGCTGCCTCACACTGGGAGACCTGCGGCAGAGGACCGGATAAGGGACTTGGCCACACTCAGGCCACTTTTGTTCCTGTTCCCAAGTGTCTCTTGTTCCTGCAGTTCTTTTGGGAAACAGAACACTGGGGACTTCCAAATCTTTTCAATGCCACTGAGTTACTTCCACTACGTTGGCATTTCAGGCCATTTTTATTTCTTCTAGACTATTCTAAGTCTAACTAAGCTTTACTGTGACTATTTTTCATGAACCAAGCACCAGTTTAGATTAAAACATGCCTCATCGTCCAGGAGCTGATGTTTATGAAACAGTGGTGGGTTGTTTTCTTTTTGAGATTTTAAAACACATTCTCAATTTATAAAATGTAAATACAATGCTTGACTTAGAATGAGATCATGTCTGAATAAAGCTGTGAATTGAAAACATTAGAAGTAGAAATATATCTAATATACCTAATTTTTAAAAAAATGTATTTAGTACAGGGCCTACAGGGTCTCTACACAGATTGACCTTGCAGTGATCCTTCTTATGTTTTGGTCTCCTAGGTACTGGGATTACGGGCATGCGCCAACACGCCCAGTCTTATTTCCTGTCTCAGCAAGCCCTGGAGGTGGGGCCGGCAGAGTTAGAGCAGTCATTTTGAAATTTTGGGTGAAATTCTATGATTGATTGTAGTATAAATTAAATAGATATGTCCAATATGAGTGTGTGTGCTGGGGATCGAATCCAAGACCATTGTACTGAACTGTTACATCCTAGCCCTTTTCTGATTTTATTTATTCATCTTGAGATAGAGTCTTGCTAAGTCGCTAAATTGCCCAAGCTGATCTCAGATTTGCAATCCTGCCTCACCTTCTCCTGAGTGTTGGGATTACAGCCATGTGCCACAACTCCTGGCCCAATATTCTTTCATATGTAAAATGGAACAAAGCAGAATGGAATAGAAATAGCAGGATGAGAAAAATACTGTACATTTTTTGTGTGTGTTTCAGATGTATGCATCTATTTATTTTCAAACAAAATGCATGTTTTACTGTTGATTACAGTCAAAATTTTTTCAAAATGTTCATTTCTCACACTATCTGTGAGAAAACACCAGGTTTTTTTGTTTGTTTTGGTTTCTTCTTAATTAATTGCAAGTTAGACTAATATGTGGTCTTAGCAGGGCGTGTGTATAGTTCACACAGCATGCAATTCATAACATAGAGATAGCAGTCTAACATGCCTAATTTATCAAACATCGGAATTCAGCCTAGCCTGATTCAATGTGTTCTAAATACTTACGTAAGTGGGCAGTTGGGCAAAATCACTGAACATGATGCTTTTTTTTTTTTATCATGAATAAGTATTGATTGTCTCATAGTTTTACAAGTGAAAACCATATATTGGTGATAGTGAAGGCCTGTAATCCCAGCATTCTGGGCAGCTGAGGAGGAGAATTGAAAGCTTGAGCCCTGCCTGGGGCAAATTTAGCAATTTAGTGAAATCCTGTCTCAAAATAAAAAATAAAAAAGGGCTATGGATATAGCTCAGTGCAAAGGCCCTGGGTTCAACCCTAGCACGGAGGCCAAATAAAACAAAATCCGTCAGCAACAACAACATCACCCTCCACAGGGCTTACAGGCCCCCATGGGGATTGGAGGAGTGAGGCTTATTCCCCAGAAAGAAGATTTGGAGCGTTCCCGATGCCCAAAAGGTGCCTCAGCTCCCAAGTTGGTACTGGGTAAAAGTAAGGACATAGAGGTCGAGGCTATCCCGGGACTGTCAGAAACAACCTAGGACTCTACCAGCATGGATGAGAGGTGCTCTGTGTTCCACACATGGGGGTCAATGCCGGGCAACACCCAGGCAGGGCATTCTCAGGGGGGCTCCTCAGAGGGAAGCAGGTATCACTGAGCAGAGGCAAGAAGCCAGACTCTCCCTGGGTGATGTGGTTTCTCACGCTGTGGGAGGGTCTCTCGGTGGGGCTGAGTCATGGGGATAGTTCCCACAGGTGAGGGTCCCAAAGCACAAATCATCACAGGAGAGCACAAGCTGGTCCCCAGGGCGTGAGACCTGCTGCGCGTTGCATGACTCATTTGCTCCAGGGACCCTAGGAGCCCATGTCTGAGTATAAAGACACCCAGCAACTGCCACTTTCTGAAAATAAGCAGAAGGCTTTTGTGTCTCTAGGTCAAGGCTAATTTCAAAAAGGAGCTGATACATGCCTGTAATGTCAGCACTCCGCGCTGCAAGAGCCTCACTCAAGAGAGCTCCAGCTTGAGCCCAGCCTGAACAACTTAGCAAGTCTGTGTCAAAACAGAAAGTAAAGGGGCTAAGAATATAGCTCAGCAGCACAGGGCCTGCCTGGAAAGTGTGAAGTCCAAATGAGTCTGATTTCCCCATACAAACAAAGTAAAAAAAAAAAAAAAAAATGAGGGGATGTATCTCAGTGTGAGTGCCTGAGCTCATTCCTAATACCACAAAACAAAAATAAGGAGAGACAGCAGCCTAATTTGGGTTGGACTGCCTGACTTTGGGGAGGGTCCTGAAAGTTGCCTCTACTGTTAAGAACAAGATGGCAACAGCCTGCTCAGAGGCCTCAGACAGATCCCTGGCTCACTACCCAAACCAAAGCAAGGTGACTGACTGGTCAATCAGTACTCAGACAGAAAGGTTCAGAGAGGCACTCTAGCAGCCTCAACGCACAGAGACACACACACACAAAGACAACCTACCACACCCTTGTCATTCACCTGGCAAACCACCACAGCCTTCAGTCCCTGCGTTGGCCTTAAATGTGCTCAGCAGACTGCAGGTGTTGCTTGGTACTTGTTTCCCCCAAAACTCGTTTTCATGGAAGTCAATGGTTCTCAGGCCTAGAGGCACATTGCAAGCACTTGGGGAACTTTGAGCACCATAGCGATGGGCCCAAGGACTAATGAGTTGGTTGGGGTGTGAAGCCCAGGTCCCCAATGAGTCTCAGGTCCCAGTGAGTACCTTGGAGGCACCTGGGCCTGCAGCCTCTGCAGCTGTACCTTGTGAGGCCCTTAGATAAACTGTGAGGGGGGGGCGTCTCTCCCTAGGAAAGGGTTTGCATCCTAGATGTCTAACGCTCCTAAGATCTGGCTTGGGTAAGTGGCCTTTGCCCTAAAATTAGATATTAGGCTTCAAGCTGCCACTGAACAGTTAATAAGCCTTGACTCCCAAGATACACAAGGAGGTTGAGTAGTGTAAGAATAGGTTTTCTTCATAGTGAAGAGGAAGCAGGAACAAAATTGCAGGTCCATAGCCAAGAAATATTTACAGTCCCTTCTGTGTGTCAGGCTCTGATGATGGAACAGCAGATAAATGACTTAGTCCACACCATTCCAGGTAGGATTATAGACGGACCTTCCAAGGGAAGTGGGGACAAGACAGTAACTGAAATGACAAGGGCCAGGAAGATCCAGGAGGGCTTTCCTGGGGAAAGTGATACTCCAACCAAGAACATGCACACATTTATAGGTTAAAACAAAAGACACCTCTAATGTGTCAGGCAGAGAGCGCCACGTGTAAGAAGGCACTGGGGCAATAGAAAGGGCCATGGCTTCTCTGGGAACCGAGAGGGTGCTCAGTGTTACTAGAAAGATGAGGAGATCTTGCCCAGGATAAAGATGTCAGAACTGCATCCTTAGAGGGGAATTTGGAGGCACCCCACTAGTCCAGGAAGTAAGGGCTGCTCTGTCTATAAGATATGTTAAATCAATAATAAAGCCAATTAAATTTTGTTTGGGGTTTTGTTTAGTTTTGTGGAGGTTTCTCCCCCCCCACACACTTATATTGGGGGTTGAATCCAGGGCTTCATACTGAGCTATATCCCCAGCTCTACTTATTTTTTACTTTGAGCTAAGTTGTCATTTAATCACTCGATCTGGGCTTAGTTTGCGGCAAGCGTCCTGCCTCAGCCTATCAGAGTCCTGGAATTATAAGTGTGCATTATCATGCTTTTTATTGTAATCTCAGAAGTTTGAACAATACTAGTAGGCTGCAGGGTGGGCAACAAATGCCCCACTTTGATACAAATTTTCTGAAAGCACTTGGCCTTCACTAAGGTCTTATTCCTATTTGTATTTTAAAAAAAACAAAAACAAAAAATCTAAAATGTACCAAACCCATAAAAGTAGCAAGACTAGTACAAGTGGATTGTCATATGCCTTTTGCCCAAACTGGCTCAGCATTGGCCAGCAGAGAACTGGACTTATTATTGTGTGTATGAATTGTCGAGAGTGGCTGAGTGTAGTGGCACACGCATGTAACCAGGGCATGGGAGGCTGAAACAGGAGGATGGCTGCAGCTTCAACGCCAGCCTGCGCTGCATGGTGGATCTCAGCGCTGGTTAGAACGGAGGTGGCTAGAGCTTTGGGGGGGAGGTGAAAATTCTACACATTAACTACTATTTTCAAAAAACTGATAGAAATTTATAGTACAATCACCTCAGCCGTCCTATATATATACTTGCATGTTTTTCCTCCTGCCTTTTTTCCTCTTTTCTCCTTTCTCTCATCTTTATTATTTAATCAATAGGTTTTTTTTTTTTTCTGTTTTACTCTATCTGTTATAACTTTCAGGTTTTATTCCTTCTTTTAGGTTCTTACACTACGATGACTCATGATACATACATAGATATAAATATATATATATATTTTTTTCTTTTTTTTGGTGGAACTGGGAATTGAACTCAGACCCTTGCACTTGCCAAGGAAGTACTTATTCTACTGAGCCATCTCCCCAGCCCCAACTATATGATATTTACATATGTGGGTAACTGTATGCTGATATCTGCGATCTGAGCAACTGCACTGAGGACAGCAATGTACAATACAAAAATCGTGCTTGAATAGTTATCATCTTGGTCTTCTAAATGTGTATCATTTCTAATGTCATATCCATTCTTACTATACTCTCCTCAAAATAAATTTAAACCAAAAAGACAAAAAGAAAAACAAGAGGGTGGGCGCCAGGGAGATGGCTCAGTGGAATAAGTGCTTCCCTGGCAAGCACAGGGGCCTGAGTTCAATCCCCAGTTACACCAAAGAAAAATTAATTTTAAGCGCTTCCCTGAAAAACAAGAGGGATAAGAACAAAAATTTAAGGTTTCTGGGAAACAAGTGGTAACATGCAATCACATGTCCAGTCTTACATAACTATATCTGTTAATCTGAGCAACAGATTTGATGATAAAAATAGATAATATATCAACCATTGTTAATCAGCTATTCTTGTTGTGAAAAATCTGTAATGTACATATTGTTGTATGTTACCTGTCTCTGTCATTGTTTCTGATTTTTTTTTAATTTTAGTTTCTATTTTATTTTGAAGATTACAAACAGAAGCAAAAACAAATAGCAGACACAAAGATAGATGTTTCTGATTTTTGTTCTTACTTTTGTCTTTTACTTTTCAAAATGAAATAATAAAATTTATTTAATTTAAAAAAAAAAAGGTAAACCTTTGGGGGCAAGAGATCTTGGTACTTGGTCGTGGTCTGGGCATGAGTGGCAGGGGAGGGGTCTGGCTCCCCCAGGGGACACTCCGGTTTCAGTGGGAGAGGGTTGTGGGGAAACCTAGGCCTTGGTGATGCTGGCATTCTTGGTTAGGTGCCTCCTACCCGGATGTTCAGAGGACACAGAAGTGGGAATTCACCAAAGGCCTTTGGTCCACACCTGAAGCAGGACCCACTGGAAGTAGTGGGTGACAGTGACAGAGATGCTAAAACTGACTCTGTGATTTCAGCATGAGGTGGCAGGTGAGTGCAAGAGACAGAGAGAAGGTCTGGGCAGAAGGAACCAAGGTGTCTTAGTCACTGTTCCAGCTCTGGGACAAAATGATACTCACAAGTTATAGGAAGAGAGATTTATTTTGGCTCACAGTTTTTAGAGGATTCAGTCCTTAGCCAGCTGGGCTACAAGACAGAACAGGCATGGTGGGAGAGACTGGGAGGAGTATAGCTGCTCAACCCGTGAGATCAGGGAACATCGAGAAAGGAGGAGCTGGGGACAGGAACACACCTCCCAGCTCAGGCCCCGAGGGACCACCTGCTAACAGCACCTTCAGCTGTGAACTCATCAAGGGCTGACTCTGCTAAGGAGCATAACACCCCTACAACCCAGTCACTCTTACACACATGAGAATCTGGGAGGACATTTGAGATCTAAACCATAATACAGGCTGGGGAGATAGCTCCACAGCATAAGTGCTTGCCTGGCAAGTGCAAGGTTCTGAGTTTAATCCCTGGTGCTGAAAAAAGAAAAATCAAACCATAACACAAAGCCTGACCCTCATAGCATTAGCCCCAGAAGAGTCTGAAAAGATGGCCCCATTCTACCGACAGCATCTGACACAATCCTTTTCTTCCCCCTGCCACCAGCAACCTGGGTCTGAGGGCTTCTATCTTACCTCCTAACAGCCATCCTTCCTGGGGCAGATGCCTTTGCAGGCTATTTCCTACTTCCAGCAGAAAGGAGCTGCACTTATTACCATTTGAAATGCCCAACGTGTGCTTCCTTACGGGCTTTCTCCTTCCTGCGCTAAAATGTAAGCTCCACAAGGGGAGGGGTGTTGTCCATTTTGCTGATGCTTCTATTCCCTCAGGCAGGAACTCATTGTTCCTTATAGACGGGCGCAACGGGCTGGCCCAACAGCAAGCTCTCCTTCCTCCCCAAACTGTGTGATGTGTCTAAGGACCAGCTGCAGTGACCGCTACCATCCACGTTGTACCAGCCTGTGTGGTAGGCAGCACTTTAGATCTCCCCCCCAGCAAGCAATGAGCCTGGACCCTTTGAACAAATCCTCCCAGCCAACCACAGCAGTAGCTACCTGAGGGTCTCAGAAAAGCAGGTGAGGAGGAACTTTTGCAGGGTAGTCAAGTGGGATCCCCTGCATAATCTCTTCAGGCCTTGCAGCCTCCGTACCTGGCTAATGTCCAGGGGCCAGCTGCCCACTGGCCTGAAGATACTTCTGCGCCAACAAATTCTTGCATTATGTTCTCAGAATGAATTACCTGGATGAGTTTATTTAACCAAAGTTGGCGCACTGATGGTATAAAAAATAACAATCCACTTGACAGAGCAGGAAACTGAGGTTGTGGACAACAATGTGAGTTGTCCAATGAAGGAAGGTCAGAGTTGGGGGGCCCTACTTCACTGATGCTCTATGCCTGGTCCTAGGATTGTGCCTAATTGCCTTCTTTGCTATCCCTTTTTTTTCAATAGGGTTTCACTATGTAGCCCAGGCTGGCCTCAAACTCACTGCAGTCCTCCTGCCCCAGCCTCCCAGCGCTGGAATCACAGATGTGTGCCACAGTGCCTGGCCCTCCTTTTTGTCATGGTAGCTACATGTACAATCGACCATTTACCATTTTTAAGCGTGTTAAGTGCATTCACATTCATTACCACCATTCATGTACAGAACTTTTCCATTTTCTCAAATTGAAATTCCTTCCCCCCCAAAAAAGAGAGAGAGAGAGAATAAAAAAAAAAGAAATTCCTTCCTCAATAAACACCAGCTCTCCATCCCCTCCCTGGCTCCTAGTTCCCACCATTCTAATTTCGGTCTCTGTGAACTTGATTTCTCTAGGGACCTCTTACAAGTGGAATCCTCTGATATTTGTCCTCTGTGTCTGGCTTATTTCACTTGTGATGTAGTCATAGTTCATCCATGCTGTCACCCGTAGTAGAATTTCCTGCCTTTTCATTTCTTCCTTTAAAATGAAAACCACATTTTCCATGTTTCTGTAGCATTATTAATGCTGTTATTTAAAGTGGCATCTCAAATGGGGGTGTGAGCAAGGGTGATCCTCTGAACAGAGATGAATATTTATCATTGACATTGTTCATAATTGTCTGAACCGGGCAGTACAAAAGCTGAGTGACTTTTGCTGCATTTTTAAAATAGTTTTTAAAATCCTCTACACCAAAGGGGGAAAAAAAAAATCCTCTACAGTCCCTGTTGTCTATATCCCTGCTTTTAACATCTCCCACCTGGGTGTATTACTAGTTATTAACATAGAAATACCTTTTGAATAATTTTATTAATATAAAAAGGTGTTTTTCTTTAAAAAAAAAAAAAACCTGAATTGTGGAGTTGACGTTATAACCCCTCAGGGGATTCAAGCAAGACTCTGGGCTTGAGGTCAGTCTTTGGGAATCCGCTGGCTTCTGACAGCTGTCGACACTTGGCCCTGACAGTGAATTTGTGCATCTGCGGGGGGGAATGTTGGACATCAGAGGATTCTGGCCTTTGAGGGGCTAATTTTAAGTTTCTGGTGGATGCCAACTGGCACAGAACCAGGAGATGGGAAGAAAAAGACATACAAGGAAGGAAAAGGAGGATTAATGGAAAGACAGCAAAGGGTAGCCAGGTCTGCTTTACAGGGACCCTGCCATAAAATCAGAACCCAAATCTTCCATGCCATAGTTGCTTCCTAAGAGCCAGTTTTAATTGACGGGCCAGTTCACCACCAGCAGCCCCCAGGTTCTCACCTGCCAGCTTGCTGCGAGTGTGTTCTTTTCAGGCTGTGGAGTGGGATACAGAATCTACTTCTCCCTGGGGCCTCTGAAGAGCAGAGACGTAGATGAGGCCCAGGGTCCAGCGTCCTGGGTAACTTTCTCCTGCTGCACTCCGACCCCAGGAGCTGGGCTGTGACCAGGCTCCAGCTGAGGATAGGGACTGAGCACCTCCCTGGGCTGATCTCTGGGGCTGTGGGACTGACCCAGGCACAGTACCTGCTGCCCAAGAATTTAGAATTTGGGCTGGGGATTTAGCTCAGTGGGAGAGCACTTGTCTCACGGTTGCAAGGCCTTGCATTCAATTCCCATTACTGCAAAACAAAACCACAACAAAACTACAACTTATTAGAGTTCACAGGCTTGAGCAACTAGTCTTGGTTAACAATCAGGTTTTGAGCCGGGCGTGGTGGCGCATGCCTATAATCCCAGCACTCGGGAGGCTGAGGCAGGAGGATTGTTGTGAGTTCGAGACCAGCCTGAGCTACAAAGTGAGCTTAAGGCCAGCCTGAACTGTATAGTGAGACCCTGTCTCAAAAAGACAAAAAAAAAAAAAAAAAAAAACAATCAGGTTTTGTCCACTCATTCCTGCATCTAATTATCAGCCTCAGGAGACTGATATTTCAGTGGGTCCGAAGATTCAACCACACATCAGTTGAAAATATTTTGTGAAGTGTGTCTTTATCGAACAGGAACAGACCTCTTTCCCTTATCGTTATTTCCTAAATAGCAACACTATTGATACAGTGTTTATGTTGTTATGATTAGAAGTCATCTAGAGATGATTTAAAATATCAGGGGGAAACATGTATATTACATGCAAGATTTAGACCATTTTACATAATTGACTTGCGCGTCCACAGATTTGGATATCCAAGAGGGGCCCTGGAACTGATTTCCCATGATACCAAGGGACCCCTCTATTACCATCCCAGAGGAGGACAGAGGGCTCTGGGAGGGGAAGTGAGGTTTCACAGTGAGTAGCTAAGCCAGGTTTCTAGAACTCGGAGCTTTTCTACAAACATGTACTAGAAGCTTGAACCAAGACCCAGTCCTTTTCTGAAATTTTAGTTTTGAGACAGGGCCTCACTAAGTCACTAAGTTTCATGGATTTGTCTAAAACTTAGGATCCTCTTGCCTCAGTTCTCTAGAGTTCTGAGATTACAGGTATGTGCAGAGACTTATCTGAGAAGCCAGGCGACGGTGCTGGTCATCTTTGACCACCCTCCCCATCTCTGCCCAGGCCTGTCACTGTACCTGGGATGCGCTCCCTCTCCTGCTCAGCCAGTGTATGTACTGCTCAGCCCTTGTTCTACATCCTTGCTGATTCCTCTGAGCCAGCGGATCCCCCCTGTGCTGCCCCTGTAACCTCTCAGGGTTTGAGCAGTTGCATGCTTCTTGCTTTCTGCTGCTTCCTGGTCTCCTTGTCCAGATGTTGTGACTGTTTCACATCTGTACCATTGGTACTTATATGTACTGGGTCTGGGCTCCAGTCAACATTTCTAAAAAACAACTCGCGATTCAGATGGATCTATATCAATATCAGCCACTGTAAGTTCCTTAAAAGAGATTTAATAAAAAAAAAAAAAAAAACCAACAAAAAAAAAAAAACCTGGGCATAGTAGTGCACATCCATAATCCCAGCACTCTGGGGAACTGAGGCAGGAGGACTGAAAATTCAAGTCCCCCTGGGCAACTTAATAAGACCCTATCTCGAAATGAAAAGTAAATCAAAAGGCTTGGGGCTAGGGGTTAGCTGGACATAGTGGTGCCTGCCTGTAATTCCAACAGTGTTGAGGCTGAGGCAGGAGTACCCCTGAAAGCTCCAAGCCAGCCTGAACTGCATAGTGAAACCTTGTCTCAAAAAGACAGAAAAAAAAAAAAAAAGAGTCAAGAGACACAAAGTATGCCCACAGGGTGCATGCA
Source organism: Ctenomys sociabilis (assembly GCA_004027165.1). Taxonomy (NCBI): domain Eukaryota; kingdom Metazoa; phylum Chordata; class Mammalia; order Rodentia; family Ctenomyidae; genus Ctenomys; species Ctenomys sociabilis. Next base: position 33,959 of record PVKA01011929.1, read on the forward strand.
TGTGTGTGCACAGGAAAGACAGAGAAAGACACATGGGGAGAGAGAGAGAGAGAGAGAGAGAGAGAGAGAGAGAAAGAGAGAGAGAGAGGCAGACAGACAGACAGGCTGAAAATCAGGAGTCTCTTGCACTTGTAGACTTTAGCAGGTAGGATGTTGTGCTGGGGAAAGATGATCTTGGAAGATGTCCCTAGTGTCAGGAAAGTAGATAAAGAGGCCATATTTAAGGCATGGGCTTTTGTCCAGCCCACAAATACATTTGAGGAAGAAGAAGAGAAGAGAGACCTTGACCTCCAGCCTCAGGGGTCCTCCTGTCCCTAACCTTCCCTTGTACTCCTGATGGGCAGCATGGAGGATGTGTTTATCCTTTCTTTAATTCCTCCTTCTCACCCAGGCATGCCAGCCTTGGGGACAAATGGTGGGCAGGACACCCCCTTACTGCTCTGGACAGTAGGCTGTGCTGAAGTTGATGGAATAGAGAGGCAGCCCATGGGAATCCAGAAACTCAATGAGGAGCCATTTGCACACTCCCAGGGACATACTCAGGGGAACAGAAGGAGAGGATTTCTTTCTATAACACACTTTTCATCATGCTCTAAGAAAACGGAAATGGAAGGACACACAAGTCTGGCTTCCTGGGGCTGGGGTGACAGTGACAGGACCTGGCTTCTATCACTTCAGGCCACCCTAGTTTGTCTTGTCATCTACAAAAAAAAAAAAAAATGAGAAGGAGGAGGAGGAGACAGAATTGATTTTCTTGCCCAAACTGACTTCACAGAGCATCATGATAAAAAGAAAGGTCATTTACAATGTGGTGGGTCTCCTGAGGCCTTCCAATCTTTGGTAAGATAAATAGTCCATAGCTTCTTCCCTCCATCCTTGAGGCTGCAGACTGACAGAGAGGGTCAGGGAAGGAGGAAAGGGGCATCGAAAAGATCTGTGACCTGGCATCATGGCACAGCAGTGGGCACTGACACTTGCCAAGCATTTACCATGTCCCAGAAGAAGGGATTTTTCGCCTTTCAACCATAACAGAAGACCCAAGACTCTGGCTTTTGGTTCAGAGGCTGGAAGGTCCAAGGGCACAGCACCCACTTCTGCGTGACTCCTGGAGTGGAATTCACGGTGCTTTAAGTCAAGCCGGAAAGCCAAGGGAGCCACAGTGACCACCAACCCAATCCTGCAAAAAGAACAGTCATCTGCCCAAGGAGCCACTTGCCTCCCCTCAGGCCTGCTTCCCATCGATGCACCCTGGAGGAACTGAGGTTCTAATGCATGAATTTTGAGCTGCCACACTCAAACCACTGGGGGGTGCAGCTCAGTGACAGAGTGCAAATCCAGCCTGCGTTCCCTCTCTAGCAACCCCTTCTTTCCTCACCCCCCCCCAAAAAAGAAACACAGTAGGGTGATTTTTTTCTGCCTCTTGTGTCCCTGGTGGTGTAACTAGGAACAAAGAAGTTAAGTAAGGTGTCTCAGAGCACAGCGAGGGAGCTGAAGGGCTGGGGCTTGGGGCTGGGGCAGTTGTCCTAACCCCTGTGTTCTACAGACTCCTTGTTCCACAGGGCCCAGCCATCCAAGGAATTACTCTTTGCAGCATCCTCCTACGCATTCCAGGGGCTAGGGAGGTGGCTCAGTAGAATAAGTGCTTCCCTGTCAAATGCAAGGGCCTGAGTTCAATCCCCAGTCTGGCCAAAATAAAAAAACAAAACAGGAAATGTCCTCTGCTTTGAAACACTGTACACATTCCACCTCGACTGGCTCTGAGAAATGGTCTTGTGAGGCAGGTGGTGAGAGACAGCCCTGAGTGACCAGCATAAGGACCCACTCTGTGAGGTGGGGTGGTGGTGGACATGGTGTCCTCACAGAGGGAGGGAGAGCAAGGCCAAAGTGTCCTGCAGCCCTTGTTGCAGGCCTCACACTCACAGGCAGCTGGACAGCAGCTCACCCAGCTGAGCCAGGTCTACCAAGCTTTTCAGACGCAGGGCTTTCTACGACCTTGAGACACTGGTGGAAAGCAAAAGAGATCTCTCTGTTAGAAAACAAGAAGAATGTGCACGCTTCTTGACAAACAGAAATGATATCGGGCTGGTTGGAGAGGAGGTGGGAGAAGGGCATTAAAACTTGGATACTCTGGGAGGCTGAGGCAGGAGAACAGTAAGTTCAAACCCAGCCTGGGTAACTTAGCAAGGCCTTGTCTAAAAACCTTATAATAAGCCGGGCGTGGTGGCGCATGCCTGTAATCCCAGCACTAGCGAGGCTGAGGCAGGAGGATTGTTGTGAGTTCGAGACCAGCCTGAGCTACAAAGTGAGCTTAAGGCCAGCCTGAACTGCACAGTGAGGCCCTGTCTCAAAAAGACAAAAAAAAAAAAAAAAAAAAAAAAAAAAAAAAAAAAAAAAAAAAAACCCCTTAAATAACAAACAGAAAAACAAAACAAAACAAAACAATGAAAACCCTGGTTCAGCCAATGCCCAGTATTGAAAAAAAGAAAGATTTTGTGGATATTTTCAAGATAATAAGATGAAAATGGTACTGGACCCCTAAGGAAAATTAAGTTGAGATAGAAGTCTGAGAGCACAGTATATATAGAAAGAGAGGCTAAAAAAAAAAAAAAAAAAAAATGTACGCACACTTTAGTTTCTCTTGTCCTGAAATATGTGTACAGTTTTACAGTTTTTGGCAGTCTCTCTGTCTCTCTGTGACATGAGGCACCTGTATAACTTCATAGGCGTCTTCTGCAACCTGACTGCCATATTTCCAGTCCCATAGAAATCACATTCACTAGGGAAGGTCCAGTTGACTTGGAAACAGAGACATCAAGCTGGGCTGAGCTTGGAGAGGTCCCTGGCCAAGCACTGGCTTCCTCTGGTCAACGTGTCAGGAGCCCTGTGTGTGCAAGAGCCCGTCCTTGCTTGCACCTTCCGTTTCAGAGCCAGCAAGGAAGGTTCCAGCAGCTTGGGCTCTCCTCTCCCTGAGAAGAGCCTGCAGAATTCCAAGGGTCGCTGGGGCAATTCCAGGGCCAGGTCCCGAGCCCATGTTTGGCCTTCAAGGAGCCCACAGAGCACCTGCTAGGCTTTGTCTGTACCCCTTCCGGGGAGCCGCGGATCTCCCTCCTCCTTCCTCCTCTGCAGCAAACAACAGCTGAGAATGTGCCTTCTGGCGCTCACCAGGAAGGACCCTCCCACCACCATCGGAGCGGAAACCAAGGGGCTCCTCTTGCCATCAAGTGGTATTTGTTTCCTCTTTTCCATTAAAAATAATTTCAGATACTAAAAATAATCCTTATTGGGAAAAAAAAAAAAAAAAAAAAAAACCTTCAAACAACACTGATAAATTCAAAGACTTTTTTCTTTTAAAAATCACCCGAAATTTCAGCACCCAGAGCTTATCAGTGGCCTCAGCGGGCTCAATAGCCTTTCAGATAAACTCTCCTAATCTGATTCTCAGTGGCAGGAGAAGCTCTGTTTTGTAAAACTGGGTTTGAATTGCCTTAGAACCCTGTTTGTAAAACTCAACAGTCTGTTATGGGCCTTTGTTGCATATCTTTCAATCTCAATCCACATCCTCAAAAAAAAAATCCATTATACAAAGATACTACTACCTTTTATCTCACTAAACCCTTCAGGATGGACCAGGAGTTTGCTTTCAACTTCTCCTTCTTTCCCTTTGCTTGACAGCCTTTCTGTAGTTTCCTGGATACTTCTTCCTCTGGAAAGGAAGGCCAGATCAGAGCTGCCCGGGCGAGGCAGTGCTTCCTGAATGGGCTGGAACCTCCAAGCAGGCTTCAAGGAGTTTGAAAGCTCTTACCTGCCTCAGGGTTCTGTGGCTGAGTTGCCACTTCAATCCAGTTAACCAATATTCAGAAAGGCTTTCCCATCATACCTTAAGGACCTCCAAAAGCCAGATGCACCACCCTCCAGGGGAGGAGACTAGTGGGCAAGGGAGAGTTTTATAATAATAAAATATACTTAAAATGATAGATATAATTTATTAAATATCAACTACATTTAAGATACCTTAGCCAGGCGTGGTGGCGCATGCCTGTAATCCCAGCACTCGGGAGGCTGAGGCAGGAGGATTGTTGTGAGTTCGAGCCCAGCCTGAGCTACAAAGCGAGCTTAAGGCCAGCCTGAATTGCATAGTGAGACCCTGTCTCAAAAAGACAAAAAAAAAAAAAAAAAAAAAAAGATACCTTAGCCGGGCGTGGTGGCACAGGCCTGTAATCCCAGCACTCAGGAGGCTGAGGCAGGAGGATTGTTGTGAGTTCGAGACCAGCCTGAGCTACAAAGCGAGCTTAAGGCCAGCCTGAACTGCATAGTGAGACCCTGTCTCAAAAAGGCAAAAAAAAAAAAAAAGATACCTTAGCTCTAGAACTCTCCTGGAAATCCAGACCATGTCCCTGTGACATAGGTGAAAATGTGGAGGTAAAGTGACTTCTTACTCACAACCAAGAGACTCATCAGGCATTTTCCAGTGACTACCAGCTGTCAAAGTGACCAAACTTAAAGGACCACTTGGGAAAATGTAGATTCCTGAACCCTCACACCTACAGATTGGCAGAAGCCGAATCCTACTGGGTCCCTGAGGAGAGCCAGTGTATCCTCTTCAGGAGATCCCCTGCTCTCTCTTAGTAACAACTGGGCTTTGTAGGCCTCTATTTTAACTGGCTGGGGTCATAGATATCAGTCTGCAGCCTGGGGTCAGGCCCCACCGGAACTGTCTTCCGTGGGTGTGGTGAGGAAGCACTGAGGCTAGAACTCTGGGCCCGAGGCCTGGCTACCTGTGGCCTGATCTGGAAAGGCCTTCCCTAGCAAGATTCCAGTACTCCAGTGTCCCTGACTGATCTGGGGCCAGTGCCGGGGATGGGCAAGAGGAGGACCGCACCATCGCTCGGCCCAAGCCGCCCATCGGGAACTCCCACTGACTCCAGCACCTCCCTCCTGTCCACCTTGCCTCTTGTCCACTTGACTCTATTCCCTGTTGTTCCTCCAGGACCGACCTTTGTACAGCCCACCGGACCCCAGGGCCTTTGTACAGGCTGCTGGCTTTCTTTGCCCAGACCATTCTTTCCAGGTGCTTTCATGCCTCCCTCCCTGCTCGCACCCAATCTGCCCAAAGGTAGCCCTTCAGAGAGCCCTGTGTAAGACCACGGTGGCTCCCCAGTATTAGAACTCCCCTCCTAGCAGCACTGTTCCCCAGGGTACCTACCCTTCCAGACAACCTGCCCATTTTGCTCACTGCCCTCTCCCTGCTCCAGAATGGAGCCCTGAAGGCAGGATTTCTGTCTGTTTTCTTTTTCACTGCTGTGTACTCCATGTGTGGAACAGTGCATAGCTGCCTCTTGATTCATAGCAAAGGGGCCTACACGAAGAGCCCTGAGTTCCCAGACCCAGGCCTGCCGCGCAGCAGGATCTTTGCATTTGGTTTCCTCTTTAGGTCCAGACTACTCTGATATACATTGACTGAGGCCTGGTTCCACTCAAAGTCCTGGGCCCTATTCCCAGCATGGGGTGAGGGTGGGGACTCAGGAATCGCAGCATCACCTGCCACCCTTATCTCTCTCCCCTGTCCTCCCTGGGCTGACTCGGCTTTTCCTCCCCCTCCTGGAGGCCCAGAGGGACCATGTAAACTCCTCAACAGAAGAGAAAGCATCTGGCTTATTTTCTATGTTTGTTACTTTTTTGGAGAGAAACCAGTACAGAGCTGAACAAGGAACCAAGGATAAGAAGGGGCAGGGTGGGAGATCAGACCCCTGCAGGTGCCAAGTCCAGGGTTTCTGGGTGTGGATTCCAAAATGATTCCCAGCTCAGCCACCACCCAGATTGAACACAGTGCTGTCATTGTCTCCATCACATGGATCCTTTCATTCATTCAGTAAGTATGTACTGATGGGCAAGTGGGTACCTGACTCTTCACATATGTCTACATAGCTTTTACTTCTGGTTCCAGGCACTTGGCAGCTGCAGTCTGCAGTGCAGTTATGGCCAAGTCCAAGAACCACACCATGCACAATCAGTCCTGAAAATGGCATCAAGAAACCTCGTCCAGCCGGGCGTGGTGGCGCAGGCCTGTAATCCCAGCACTTGGGAGGCTGAGGCAGGAGGATTGTTGTGAGTTCAAGACCAGCCTGAACTGCAGAGTGAGACCCTGTCTCAAAAAAGACAAATAAATAAATAAATAAATAAATAAATAAATAAACCTCGGTCACAAGGATACGAATCTCTGAAAGGGGTAGATCCCAGGTTCCTTAGGAACATGCATTTTGCCAACAAAGACTTCAAGAAGATGCAAGCAAACAATGCCAAGGCCATGAGTGCATGCACCGAGGCAATCAAGGCCCTTATCGAGCCCAAGGAGGTCAAGCCCAACATCATTCCAAAGGGAGTAAACCGCAGGCTCGCTCGACTTGCCTATATTACCCACCCCAAGCTTGGGAAGTGTATCTGTGCCTGCATTGCCAAGGGCTGCAGGCATTGCTAAACAAAGGCCCAGGCTCCAGCCAAGGCCCAGGTCCAGCTTCTGCTCAGGCCAAGGCCCAGCCTCCAGCTTCTGCTCCAACCAAGGCCTAGGCTGCAGCTTCTGCTCCAGCCCAGGCTCCCAAAGGTGCCCAGGCACCCTTGAAGGCTCCACAGTAGAAACCTCTTATCTGCTGATGTAAAAACAGAAGGATTAGTGTGACTCCTGGGGTGTCATCTGTGGTGGCCTGGTGCCCTCCTGTGTTCTTTGTACAAATACACCTGAGGCAAAATATATATATATATATATTTATGTAGCCTTCATAACAATCCTATTTGGTAAGTATCACTATCATCCCCATTTTACAGATAAGAAAACTAAGGCACATAGTGGTTCAGTAAGTAAGTAAGTAAGTAAGTAAGTAAGCAAAATTGAAGCCTAAACCCAGGGAACTGGCTTCAGAATCCAAGTTCTTGACCACCATATTCCCTCACCTTTCAGTAAAGAGGTCAGATGCGAAGTAATAAGAAACATTTGTGGTCAGAAAGATAGCTCAGCGCCTGCTTAGGCAAGTCCTCAGGGATTGCGGTAGGATCCCCGGCATCACATGCCATGCCAGCCCTGCCCTCGGGTGGGCTGAGCCAGCCACACATACACACACACGAAAGTATTTGTGTGCCATCATATCACAGTGATATGTGTGCACCTATGTTTATAGCAGCACAATTTGTGACAGCCAAATCTTGGAAACAACCAAGATGCCTGTCACCTAAGGAATGGATGAAAAAGATGTGGTATTTTTGTACAATGGAGTATTACTCAGCTATACTAAATGATAAACTCAAAGCCTTCATATTTAAGTGGATGCCACTTAAAGATATACTCATAAGTGAAATAAACCAGACCCACATGTGTAAATATCGTACAGTCTCCCTAGTATAAGAACTCAAAAGCAGAATTACAAATAGAAAGGTATAACACAGTTAAAAGGAAAGCAAGAACTTGAAGACTAGGCAATGAAGAGAGAGCAAGGAGAAGAACTAAGAAACACAACAGAGGCAAAGCCATACAGTTATATGTACAAGATGGGTGAGACAATGATCCTGAGAATCTTCAGAAGATTTTTGAATCTAGAAGTTAATTTGGAAGGATTCCCACCCTGACTGACTATGTATGCTGACACCTGTGAACTAAGCAACTGCACTGAAGATGGCAATTTGTAATAGTAGGTTCATGCTTGGCGCGCCTGTCGCTCTGGGCTTCTGAATACGTGCTGCTTGTCATGACATGCTGGCTGCTGCCAGGCTGTCTCTTGGGGAGATGTTTTTTTAAAAAGTATGAGGGTGGTGAGTGAAGGCAGGAACAGGAAAAGGAGTGTTGCAGGACTGTCCTGCTGCAGTGCTGTATATGGTTAGATTTCTAAACTTATGCATAAACATATATAATTGTTTATTCTTATTTGTAAAATATTTTAACTTTTTAAATTTTTTTACGTTAAGTTTTGTAAGGACTTAAAGTTTAACGTAGCAATAGTTGATGAAAAATACCTGTTCCATGTTAAGCCTGAGATGTTTGATATTCAGACATTTAGTGAGCTTAAGCTCAACAACCTAGGTTGTACGGTAATAACAATAAGCTTCTCTTCTGGAGGGTTAACAACCTAAGTTTGCAGACCAAAAATTAGAGAAAAAGGAGGGCCTCAAGGACTGCCAACATTTTGGCCCTAGCCTTTCGAAATCAATTAAGAGTCAGGACATATGAGAACCTGTACTGTAACATCATGCAACTCAGTTGTGTCCCAGGTTTTCCGATCAAGGAGATTATGGGGCCAAAGAAAAAAGTGATCGATGATGTAGAGTGAGCCTAAGGAGAGTGTTATGGAGAGAAAACATTCTCTCAGGCTTTCACAGAGAGCAAATTGGTCAAGCAATGGCCGTGACTCATCCCCATGGCTGACACAGACAAAGGATGAACATCCCGGTTGGTGATGAAGAGCACATCTGCCCAACGACCCTGCTGGAGCTGAGGCTCCTGTGCTCAGACCCTCCTGAACCTCACCCTCTGCATCTTCTCGCCTGGCTCTTCACTTGCGTACTTTAAAATAGCTTTGGTAGTAAATCAGCAGACGGGGGGTTTGCATGGTTGTGCCTACTTATATTCCCAGCACTCTGGGAGGCTGAGGCAGGAGGATTGCAAGTCTGAGTCTGACCTGGGCAATGTAGTCACTTAGTGAGACCCTGTCTCAAAATGAAAAAAGGGGCTGGGGTATAGCTCAGTGTGAAGGGGTGTGAAGGCTCTGGGTTTAATCTCCAGCACTTGGGGGGGGGGTTGGGGGTTGGGGAGGGAGGGAGAGAGAGAGAGAGAGAGAGAGAGAGAATGAACTGTTTTTCTTTTTTAAAACTGTTCTTCAAAATTCTATTCGAGTTATAGCTGCAAATGACTCAACCCAAGAAGAGGCTCCTGGAATCTCAGATTTGTAGCCAAGTGGGACAGAAGCTGCAGGCAACTGGGCACCTTCTGCTTGTGTTGGGTACTGAGCCCTTAATGAAAGGCTACTAGAATTACAGAATGCCCAGCTGGCACCCTCAGAGAACAGACAATTGCAGAATGGAGGAAATGCCCTCACATGCCTGGTCACAGAAATTCTCTGTGTTGAGTGTGTGTGTAGAGAAGGAAAAAGAGTTTGAACCCGGACATAGGGATTCATACCTATAACCTCAGCATGTTGGGAGGCTGATGCAGGAGGATCGAAAATTAAAGTCCTACATAGGTAACTTAGTGAACCTTTGTCTCAATATAAAAAGCGGTGGACTGGGAATATTGCTCAGTGATAGGGCGCCCCAGGGTTCAATCCCTAGTACTGCCAGAAAGAAAGAAAGATGAAAAGGAAGTCTGATTTTCCAAACCCCTGCCTCAACATGCTTACATTCTACAGAAAGATACTGCCAAAAAAATGACCTAATATGTGTATAAAACATTACTGAGTGACATTAGTGCTAAAAAGAACAATAGAGCCATGTATCAGATGATGACTCACTGTGTGTCTTTGGGCAAATTGCTTCACCTCTCTGAGTCTCTGAGCTAAAAGGGGGCCCTGATTCATCAGCCCCATTCACCTTTGCAGGTTACTGGAAGGATCCAAATGAGCCAAGGAACACAGGACCCCTTTGTTAATACTGTTGTACCAACACCAACTCTGACCCTGGGGAATTTCTCCCTGCAGATTCAAGTCTCTCTGCTTGCCACAGCGTACCATGGATCTCCCCAGCACCCTGAGTCAGTGGTTCCACCCACTTCTGTTTTCAAAGGCAGAGCAGTGGGTGTGCCCACCTGCTCTTAGGAGGCTGTCCTCGCCTGACAGTTTCCCTCAGGGCCTTCTGCAGACCAGCGTGTTTTCTGACATGGAAATTTCTAGGATACAGAACACTAAAAGGGCCCTGATGTTCTCAAACCACTAAGAGGAGGGTGGGGAGTGAATGGGAGAACAAAGGGCCAGCTTGTGCCACACTGGACCCTGAGTGTGCTCCGGGTCCATTTGCCATCTTGCCCATCTATCCTGTGTCCCAGGAGTCTGACCTCCCCCAGCCTCCTCTCCAAGTCCCTGCTCTCTGGTTCCGATGGGTTTGGCCATGAGACTGTGGGGAGGAGCTGAGTGAGCTGGAGGGCGAGGCCAACAAGCCCCTGGCTGTCACTCCCGCCTGGCTAGGCAGTAGCTGCTCCATGTCTTAGGGTCACAGCTTTTCCTACAGCCAGACCTGGTCCCCTATCTGGTAGCTGCCTCCCCCGTTAGCTTCCCTTAACCCTGCCTCTTCTCAGTAAAGGGTCTCCTCATTGAACTCCAAGGGGCAACCCCTCGGGGGTGTGCTTTTTCCTGTACAGGACCTGGACAAGGGCTAGAAGACAACCTCGCACTCCTGTTTGGAAATGGCCCTTCCTGGACCACTGTGGGGCAGGAAGTCCTGTTTCTTGGCACTAGCTTTTGTCCTGCTGGTCCAATCAGCTCATGTGGGAATAAGCAAGAAGCATCCTGGGGTCCAACCCTGGTAGGAGGGACCCTGAGGATGAACTCACCGCACTGCGTGTACCCTATCCTGATGTTCTCAAAGGCAAGGTAGGGTCGTATGAGGCAAGGCCTGCTGCCTTGTCTTACTCAGTCATCTACTACATTTTTCTGTTTATGAACCAGATCATAAGCATCTTCCCATGAAAATTCTACTGCAAAAGATATTAAACACAACCCTGTCGGGCTGGGGTATAGCTCAGTGGTAGAGCATTTGCCCATTGTAAACGAAGCCTGAGGTTCCACTGCCAGCACCACAGAACACACACAAAAACAAAAACCAACCCTGTTTTAGATGATCAGACTTCCAGGAATAGCACAGCAAAGCTCTGGGCTCCCCAAGCCCGAGACTGACAACAGCCACATTTGGAGTCCATTGTAGCCAAACATTTATTTGACCTTTGGGGAAACAGAGGCACATAGGGGAGAAATGAGACCAGTCCTCAGGTATTATGTTTTCAGGCAGAGTAGCTGCTTGATAACAAGTCAGTATCATGATTGCTTATGAATATGATTCTTCATTGCAAAATTTCAGTTATTGGAGTACAATGATACACCGTTGAGGGGTTTCCTACAAGGGTCAAGTGCTAACAGAAAACATTTTGAAAAGCATTTGTAAGTACCACAGAAAGGTACTTTTGGGTTGAAAGTAGCTGCTTCCCAAACCCAGAAAGACAGAACAAGGAAATGGATTCTGTTCTCAGGTAGTTCCTTCCTCTTTAAGAGCAAATAATGGGATCAACAACCTAAATATATATCAGGGTTTTGCTAAACCATATATGAAGAAGACATATAGGCAAATCTGCAAGACTTTGACAATATTTTCTTAAATATGTTCTTAAATATTTTCTTAAATATGACACCAAAGGCATAGTGACAAGAAAGAGCATAGATAAATTGGACATCATAAAAGTTAACTCTGAGCCTGGTGTGGTGGCGCATGCCTGTAATCCCAGCACTCGGGAGGCTGAGGCAGGAGAATTGTTGAGTTCGAGACCAGCCTGAGCTACAAAGTGAGCTTAAGGCCAGCCTGAACCTCATAGTGAGACCCTGTCTCAAAAAAGACACACACACACACAAAAAAGCTAACTCTGGGGGCCAGGCATGGTGGCACACTCCTGTAATCCCACCATTTGGGTGGCTGAGACAAGAGGATTGCTGTGAGTTCAAGCCAGCTTGAACTGCATTGTGAAACACTGTCTCAAAACAACAAAAACTTTGGATCAAAAGCTATCAAGAAAATGGAAAAAGCCTAAAGAATGAGAGAAAATATTTGCAAGTTATACACTGTATTTGACAAAAGACTTGTATTGAAAGTATGTAAAGAATATTTACAACTGAATAGTGGAAAGACAATCCAATTTAAAAATGAGCAAAGGAAAAATAAATAAAAATGAGCAAAATGCCAGGCATTTCACCTCCTGTGATCCCAGCTGTCTGGGAGGCTGAGGCAAGAGAACACACTTCAGCCTAGCCTGAGCAACTTGGTGGCTTAGTGAAACCCTGTCTCAAAATTTTAAATAAATTAAAAAGGACTGGAGATGTAGCTTAGTGTGAAGGCCCTGGGTTCAATTTCTGGTACTAAACAACAATAGCAAAAGACTCAAAGAGACCTTTCTCCAAAGAAGACACAGGCTCACAAAAAGATGCTAGATATCATGGATGGGGCCAGGGATATAGGTCAGCGGTCTAAACGCCTGCCTGGCAAGTGCAAAGACCTGGGTTTGATCCCTGGCACCATATGACATGTTGGGCCCATGCCTGTTGGAGCACGCCTGTTAATTCCAGCACTGGGGACCCTGAGACAGGAGGATCACTATGAGTCTGAGCTGCATAGCAAGGTCTTGTACTAAACAAACAAATAAACAAATGCACACATATATACATGGTAAATATCATGGATCATTAGGGAAATGTAAATAAAATCACAGCAAGATACCTCTCCAAGCCTACTAGGATTTCTACACATTTTTTAGAAAGAAAAGGAACAGTAGTATATACTAGCTAGAGTGTGAAGAAATTGCAACCCTTGTGAACTGCTGGTGGGCATGAAAAATGACTCAGGGTTTTTTTTTTTTTTTTCATGTGTTTGCTACAGGGTCTCACTACACAGCCCAGATTCACAGTGATCCTCCTGTTTTTGAGTGAACCACCACACCCAGTCTTGGTGGCCAGCTCAGTGTGCCTGGGGCACGGCCAGCTTGGCAGGTGTCATGAGGGATCAAACCCCAGTCCCTGCTCTTGCCTGAGCAAGCACTTAGTCCACTGAGTTATCTGACCAGCCAGATCCAGTTTTAGGGGTAAACAGTGTGGTTTACCTTGAAAACAGACAGAATTACCATCTAATCCAGCAGTTCCACTCCTAAGTTAACATCCAAATCAATTGAAAATGGGCGCTCAAATAAATACATGTACAGGTAGGTTCTTAGTGGCATTGTTCAGAGCAGCCAAAACAATCTAAATGTCCATCAACCAAGGACTGAATAAAGAGATTGCTATGGAAATAGGGCAGGGTGGTGCATCCCTTGTACTTACAGTACTCTAGAAGACTCATGTTGGAGGATCCTGAATTTAAGCCCAGTCTAGGCAATTTAGTGACTTAGTGAGACCCGGTCTCAAAATTAAAATTGTTTTTAAGAAAAGCTCAGTGTGAAGGCCCTGGTTCAATCTCCACTTTTGAAAACCAAAAATTAAAAATAAATAAATAGAAAGCAAAAAGAAACTAGTATCCATATAGGTCTATCCATGTAATGGATTATTTATTATTATACAAAGGATGCGTGCTTTGACATGGGTGAACTTTGAAAACATGTCAAAGAAAAGAAACTATGCACAAAAGACCACAGATTCTACTTATGGGACATGTCTAGAACAGGCGAATGCAAAGAAACAGAAAATAGAGCGGGGTGGGGCAGTGCCAGGGGTGAGGAAGAGACTGCAATGGATACTAGGTTTCCTTTGGGGCTGATGAAAATGCCATCATCTAGATTGAGGTGACAGTCATACAACACTGTAAATGTACTAATGCCACTGAATTATTTGTGAACATTGGTTAACTTCTATTTATGTAAAGGGGGGAAAAGGCTGTATTGAGCACTTGAGGGGATCGAGACCCGGGTGATGACTGATGTGAGGAGAGACAACCTCCAGCTATAGACCCAGAGATCATCTCCAAACTTGAACAGTGCAAAAAAGACTCTAGATCCAACCAACCCATTTTACAGATGGAACAGGTAGGATTGCAGGGCCCAGGAACTTGCTCTGGTCGCATAGTGCCTGGGAAGCCACAGAGTAGCTAAGAGGCAGGCTTGGGGGGTTGAGCCCTGTGTCATGATGCCATATAGCTTCTGCTGCTTGTGGGAGCTGGGGGGTGGGTGGGCACCCTGAGAAAAGTGAAGTCCAAGCTACTGTGGACCTCCCACCCTGAGCACTCATACGCATCTCCACCAAAGGCTGCCACTGAGTCAGCCCAGGTTGTGCCACCTAAGTCAGTCCCTCCTGAGTGCAGTTATAGCTTTCACTTTTCAAGGCAAACTCATTACCCAGCTGTTCTATTTCTGCTTTCAGCCCACACCCCTGGTTGAAGTCATCAGTTTCCCCACAAGGGCAATGGCAGCAAGGAGAATGTCACTGACCTCCCCCAGAGGGACCTAGCATCATGCAAGGCCTGGAAGGAAAGGCCAGCAGAGCCCTAAGGAGCTCTTGGCTTTTTTGAGCTTTGCTGACAGAGACCTTTGGGGCACGTATAAAAGGGCATGGCCCAGCCCCGCTGGATACACAGTCTCCTCCCACGTGCTCTAGGTAGATACCTCTGGGAAGGGGAAGGGATGAGAGGATGTGCTGCAGAGACTCGGAGGGCTCCTGGGGAAAGTGGATGGAAAGAGGAGAAGTGAGCAAGAACAGGGATTTCAAGAGCATCTGCCTGCCGCAGGGTTACAGAGGTGGCATCTCATTCCAGGCTCCAAGTGACCTACCTACGACCTTCTCGCTGCACACCTACAGGGCGTTTGGATTCCTGGATGGGTGCAGAGAGCTGCTGGGACTCACACAGCATTCACAGTGAGACCAAGCAAACTGGATTCTAGCACAGAGCAGCCCCTTCCCCTATCCCTTGCATTCCTGTAAGGCCTCTTTTCCCTCTGAGGATGCAGTTAGCTGGTGCATTCCATGAGCCACACCTTTTCTGTCCTACGGTTTGTGATCATAAAGAACAGGTCTTGGTTATCAGAGACATCCTAAGAAGAGCTAATCTCTGGGAGACCAGAGTGGTCTGCATACGGAGGGAGCATGATGGAATAGAAGGGTGCTGGCCACTGAAAGGGATGGCACCTGCTATTGGCACCTGGCAGGAGGCCTCTGTGCCCCAGAAGACAATAGCAATGAGATCTCAATTTGTGATTCATAACAGAACCACGGTTTTTCTTTCTTTCTTCCTTCTTTCTTTCTTTCTTTCTTTCTTTCTTTCTTTCTTTCTTTCTTTCTTTCTTTCTTTCTTTCTTTCTTTCTTTCTTTCTTTCTGGCAGAACTGGGAATTGAACTCAGGCCCTTGCACTTGCCAGGGAAGCGCTTACTCTACTGAGCCATCTCCCCAGTCCCCACAGTTTTTCTTTCAAATAGAAGCGGCCTGATTGCAATAAACAAAGGAGAATATTTCACCTCTACTCCCCTCATTAGAACAGTTGAAAAGGAACCCAGCCCACCAGAGGTGGCAGATGTTTTGTCTTAATGACAAGTTGGAGCGTCTGTCTCACTCTGACTCTGTTGATACTTGCCTTTCTTTTCTGTGTGGCTTTTGGTCTCATTTCTGCAATGGCTTCCATGAGCATTAAGCAGAACCAGAGAAATGAGTAAACCGTAAGATAACACACCCGGAACGTTTATGTTGAGTCACTATAGCTTTCCGAGGGGACTGAAAAGAGGGAAGACCCAGGGAGGCAACTGAGCTGCCCAAGTGGCCTGAAGCACAAAGCAGGCCTGCTGGAGGCCGGGCCGAGGCTACTCGAAGCTATCAGCAGAGAGGACTTTACTCTCCACGACAGACATCAGAGGACAGAGGCACACATTCCTAATCTAGGGCTTTGGGGATTACAATATGAAAACAATTTCATCATGATTATCACTATTTTTTTTTTTTTTTTTTGGAGACAAGGTCTCATTATGTAGTGCAAGCTGGCCTTAAACTCACTATGTAGTCTAGGCTGACCTCAAACTTGAAGTGATCTTCCTGCCTCAGCCTCCTGAGTACCGGGATAACAAGTATGCACCACCATGCCCAGTTATTTGCACTATTTTTAATCCCAATAGTGCAAATAGGTGTGGGATCAGGCTCCAGGCCCCACAGAAAGATTAGAAGGGGAGTGTCTGGCTTGGCTCCCACTCCTTGTTTGTCCTGACTTAACCTCTTTTGCTGACATCCTATTTAAAGATGGGGTGGGGAGGGCTGGCCGGATAGCTCAGTGGACTACAGTGCCTGCTCAGGCAGACTGGCTGGGGCTCAATCTGCATCATGCCACATGGGCCCCGCCCACAGGGCGTGCTGAGACAGCAATTGAGATTGGTCTTGCTGGCACATGCCTGTAATCCCAGGGCTTGGGAGGCTGAAAACAGGAGAATCACTACGAGTCTGATCTACTGTAGACCCTGTCCTAAACACATAAAAAAAATAAAGATGGTGGGGGGCATTCATAACCTTAAGAACAGAACTGTGGACAAAGGGGTTCAGAACCATGTCCTTCCCAGTGACTTCGACTGGTCTCAAGCAGAACCAGAGAAACTAGAAAACCCTAAGACAATGCAATTGGAAAGTTTCTGTTGAGCAGTTACAGCTTGTAGAAGGGAAATGAGAAGAGGGAAGCCCCGGCAAAACTCAGTGAGGTTTTTTTTATCCCCCAAGACAAACTAGGGAAGCCCCTGGCTTTTCTCTCTGTTCCCCTGAGCTCTCAGTTCCCCTCCTTCCTGGAGGAACTGTCTAGATTTAGAAATGGAGAACTCCAGCCTTGACGTCAGCCTGGCCACATTTGAGGAGAGATAACCACTGATACAGGCAGTGATTTTGTATGAGGGGCCTATTTGGCATTCGGTAAAACTGATGGACCCTGCTGAGATCACACATGCTTCTCAGTTTACAATGGGCCAGCCTCCTGATATGCCCTGTAATCCCAAGTGCTGGGATTACAGGCATGCACCACCATGCCTGGCTTCATTTTAAATTTTTAAACATTAATTATTTATTTCTGTAACCCTGAGGATCGAACCCAGGGTCTCTGTGCTGAGTTACATCTCCAGCTCTTGAGGGCCAGGGAGATAGCTCAGTAGAATAAGCTCTTGCCTAGCAAGCACAAGGTCCTGAATTCAATGCCCAGTACTGCAAAACAAACAAACAAACATCTAGGTACCGCAAAAAACAAGCATCTCCAGCTCTTCTTGTTTTGTAATTTTGAGACAGGATCTTCCCAAGTCACTACATTGCCTATGCTGGGCTTGGACTTCTAATCTCCCTGCCTTGGCCTCCCAGAGAGCTTAGATTACAGAAAATCCACTTAATGTACCTGGTCTACTAACACTAGCAACCTTAGACATGCTCGGAACACATACAGTAGCCTACTGTGGGACAAAACCATCTTACATAAAGCCTATCTTATAATAAAGTCACTCTAATTCAATGCTATACTGAAAGTGAAAAGCAGGATGAGCCTGAATATGCTTTTGCACTGTCCTGAAGTCAAAAGTCCTAAGTTCAACCATTATAAGTCAGGTACTGCTGGTAGAATTTTTAAGTGTGTAAGTTAAAAAAAAAAAAACAAAACACTTACGGCAACACAGGAAACCAAATGAAATGCTGCCATTGGAACATTAAAATGAATTTATAATACCATAATAACAATTGTCCATTTTCTTTAAAACTTAAATTCAACTGAGGCCATAATTGCAAAGTGAAAATGAGCATAAACAGCATTTTGAGATGTTTGTTCCATGCTCTGAAATGAAAGGGTGGGCCGGGCGTGGTGGCGCATGCCTGTAATCCCAGCACTCGGGAGGCTGAGACAGGAGGATTGTTGTGAGTTCGAGACCAGCCTGAGCTACAAAGTGAGCTTAAGGCCAGCCTGAACTGCATAGTGAGACCCTGTCTCAAAAAGACAAAAAAAAAAAAAAAAAAAAAAAATGAAATGAAAGGGAGTACCTGTAATTTGTGTTAGAAGCAAGCCGCTAGCCAGGCTGAAACTACTGTGGTCCGTGGTCTCTCTTCATCCCGGAAGGAAAGCAAAAACTGAATGGTCATTGTTTTCTTAGCCATTTTCTGGATCTCAGTTGAAAATCTTTGCTTTAACTTCCCCTGGCCTTTAGTCTCCTCTGTGAAATGGGCTTTCTCATCCTTATCTTCAGCCTTGGTGTGAGGAGCCCAGGAGATGAGAGGTGCTGAAGTTGGCGGAGTTGAAGAAGATGCTTGGGTCGGTGAGGGTTACACAGCTGTGAGGTGTTCTTAGCACATTTCTTCTTTTTGATTATAGAGACCTAGTATGTCCAAGGGACATAAGAGAAGCAACCCCTGTCCCCGTCAAGATGTTTTGTTCCAGCTTGTCTGTCAGCCACTGCAGCCCCACAGCATCCCAGGAAGGCCCAGTTCCTGCCCTCGATTCCTTTCTGCTCCTCCCTCAGTCAAACTGCCATGCTTGGTGGCTACCAAGGGGAATTCAGGGACAACGTACACTCTATGGTCTTCCTGGCATCTCCCAATAATAAAAGGACTGAAGCCATGAGCAAGCCCTGTGACATCAAGAGTTTCTGCTGGGTCAAAGACAAGAAGCAGAGCTTCAGTGCAGGGGAAATCCAGCCTGAAGGTGACCTAGATGTCGTCTTTGATTGTGACCATGATCACCAACCAGGTGACAGAGGAATGAGCCTTGGGAGTGGCAGACGTGAGGGCGCTGCTGTGCACATTCACGCTCAGGAGGTGGGGTGGCAAAAGGCAGACTCCTGTGAGCCCCCCATGTTGGGCTCAGGTCTACACTCAGCTCTACCGAGTTGTGCGCCCCTTGGCGAGATGCTTCTCGCTCTCTGAGCCTTGGCTATATCACACCAGAGCAGCCAATAAGGTAACACACATGAAAGCCCCTGCTACAGAAGGATAAGGGCTTGTCATAACCACCTGTCTTTAAAGTTCCAAGGAGCTTCTCAGTGAAATCTACATTGTGATTGACAAATATGGCGAATGTTTAGATTTTAAAAATTTATTGCAGTAGAAAACAGATTGTCATTAACTCCTCAGAATACTCCCCCTGTGTCCAACACGTCTCATCTTTCCTGCTGCTCTCTGAAGCAGTTCGTGAATGTCTTCCATTGCATTGTTGCTGCCACCTCTGTGTCCTGCATCAATTCAAAACGTTTACCTTTCATAGTCATCTGTACTTTGGGGAAGAATCAGATTTACAAAGTACCAGATCTGCTGAAGGTGGATCAGAATATTACACAAGCCCTGTCATGATTATGCAAGCCTGATTTTTCATTGGATTGATGTTAGGCATTGATGTTAGGTTGCCATATTTTTATACTCAGGAAAGGATTTCCAGAGTTGCTTCAGAAAGTGGCAAGGAAATATATAGAGATAAGAAAGGAATTTGGTAGTGGGGGTAGACAGAGGGAGTAGAGAGGAAAAAAGGATCAAGGTGTGAAATGCAGATGAAGCAACTCTGCATGAAGAGGATATATTTATTACATATCACAAGCATACTCATTTTATTTTGTACCAGGATTGAACTCAGGACCTTGCGCTCACCAGGCAGGCACTTACATCTCTGAGCTATCTTCCTGGGCCAAACATATGATTTTTTTTTTTTTTTTTTTTTTTTTTTTTTTTTTTTTTTTTTTTTTTTTTTTTTTTTTTTTTTTTTTTTTTGTCTTTTTGAGACAGGGTCTCACTATGCAGTTCAGGCTGGCCTTAAGCTCACTTTGTAGCTCAAGCTGGTCTTGAACTCACAACAATCCTCCTGCCTCAGCCTCCCAAGTGCTGAGATTACAGGCATGCACCACTATGCCCGGCTTATGATTTTTAAAAAGGGAAAATTTTGACTTTCTTCTCTTTGACATACCAGGCACATACAACCTGTGGCCCACATGCCACCTGCTCTCTTTTTTAAAAATGTTATGGTAACAATATTAAAAAAAAAAAAAAGGAAGCTGGGACAGTATTATGAAGGTCCTACTGTTGAGGCTCAGATGAGAGAAATATCTACTCACAAGGGTACTGTGAGAATAGCAATGTACAGAAACAACCAAACACCCTATAAGGAAACTGTGTACTCAGTGTAAGTAGATTCTACCTTCTTTTCCCCTAAGGAAAAAAAAAATCCAAGGACCATTAAAAAAAAAAAAAGTAGCAAGAACAATGTGGCAAGTTGATGAGGAGTAGTCTGAGGAAGACTGATGGCGATGTGTCTTTTACTGTCACCAATTTTTAGATATAAACATTTGCTCTGTGTTTGGATCACATCTGTACTCTCCAAGGATGAGCGAGAACACACCACCCGCTGTCTCAGTGCGCAGCCCCTGGCCCGTGGTGCCAGAAGGAACGGGAGACCAGGCTCAGAACACGTGGCCCCTGGGTGAGCTCTTCAGCAAGAGTGACAGGTGGTGGCTTCCGAGTCCCTCGTTGCCTGGTGATGATGAGTTGGAGTAACTTGGCTTTTGAAGATCCAGTACTAAACGCTCAGGAGTTTCACAGCCAATTGTTAAACCTTTGCTAGCTTGCTGTCAGCCCAAGTAAAACCAGTGCCATGAAAACTGACAAATGTTATGTGAATCAGGGAGTTTTCTCCCCAGACATCTGATTTACCAACATGCCACTCTCTACTGTCTACAATGTGCCTGATAATGAGGTATAACCTGGAAGAACGGTAGAAAATTTGCTTTGTCAGACCCCTAACTTGCTCCCACCTTCTTGGGAGGTTTGTTTTTTTTTGGACCTTTCAAGAAATTTTTATGGCTGGATTTCTTGACCCTATTTTGAAGGAGAAAAAAAAATAGGATCAAGGGTACTTCAGATAATTTGCCACTGATCAAAGGCAAATGAGAAACTTGGATTCAAATCTACCATATTTAACTCAAGTACCAATGCTCTCTCTACATTACCTGCCATTTCTGCATGGCAGCCTCTCTATAGGGGAGCTCTTGGATAATATAAGGAATGAGAGAACCCAAAGAACTTTGATGATCAGAACTTGTAACTGATGTGCTTTTCTCTGCACCTGTTTTGAGGATAGCAGCAGTAGAAATAAGAGGCCATGGATGCACGGCATGGTAGTACACACCTGTAATCCAGAATCCCACAATCCCAGAAGCTGGGAGGCTGAGGCAGGAGGATCACTGCAAGTTCTAACCAACCTGAGCTACACAGTGAGTTCAAGACCAGCATAAACTACATAGTGCAATTGGAGGGGGCGGGGGGAGAGAACAGATGAGAGAAAGGAAAAAAGAAATAAAGGGAACACACACATATGCACGTGCACACGCACACACAGGACAGCTTGGATAACTGTACTGATGATTTCTTTTTTTTTTTTTTTGTATTTAGAGAGGGTGTACAGGGTCTACAGAGTCTCACTAGATTGGACTTGTAGTGAATCTCCTATTTTCAGCCTCCCAAGCACTGGGATTACAGGTACGTGCCACCATACCCAGTCTCAATCGCTCTCAGTGTGCCCCAGAGGTGGGGCTGGCACGGCACAAGGCCAAGGATCAAACCCCAGCCTCTGCATTCTGCCTAAGCAGGCACTTTAGCCCACTGAACTACCTGGCTGGCTCTTTGTATTGCTGATTTCTGCTGGTCTACTGAAAGGAGCAATTAATTCTTAATTGTTTTTCTCCCTCCTTTTAAACGTTTTGATGAATTTTGCATGCTTATATCTGGCAATCTGAACAACTAATCTGAAGACAATATGCAATATAACAAACATTGTTGAATTCCTATCGTGTTGTTTAGTGAATTTGTTTTGTCTCTTTTTTTTTTTTTTTTTACTATTTTTAAATTCTCTTTAAAAAAAATCAAAAAGAGAAAAAAAAGAATAACACTGTGCTTCTACATAAATTCTATGAGAGGCAAGATTTGCACTAATGATGGTTGGACAGGATATTATGTCAGCTTCTAGTACTATGGACAACCACTAGGAAAACAACAAGGTAGAAAGTATTAATTATTGAATCTTTGATGTAATTGAGGTATAAAAAATAAGATACGCAAATAGCTACACTCTCTTATTTACTGATAAGAGACATACAGTATAGTAATGTCTGTAAGTATATCATGTATGCACCTTCTGTGATACCAAAACAATATGAAAATAGTTTGCAATGTATTAATTTATCAAATTCATCTTGTCAAGGTATCTTAAAACTATCTCATTGATATTTGTACTTCAATAAAACAAAAAGAAAAAAAGAGAAAAAAGGAAGTCGAAAAAAAAGTGTTGTTTATTACAGCAAAATAAAAACAATGCATAATTAGATAGAAAAAAAAGGAAGCCATAGCTGAGATAAAGTGAATTTCAATATAAAAGTCAAGCTCAGTGCTTGAGAAACATACTTTTCAGAAGGGAAGAGCAGTACAGTGTTGCAAGACATAATGGGTAGTGGGCATGGAGCCCCCAAGGCCCCAGTTTGGATGCAAATTTAAGGACCTGGAGTAACACCTGGAGCACCTGGAGCACCTGGAGTGGGACGGAAAGGACAGAGTGTGTGCTACTTCACCTGGCTCCTGCGGTAAGGTGAAGTCTTCCCCTGCTGTGCTAGAGTGCCAACAGAAGTGTCCGCATATGGGTGAGGCCAGCGATCTGGAAGCCACTGGAAAAGGCCTCTGAGCAAAACCCAGCTTGATTTACTAGGGGCGTGGTGATAGCACTGAGGGGATTTTTGAGAAATGTCGACTTTTAATTATCTGCCTATTGTGCTCATAAATTATTAAAGATCTCAGAATCTGCACTTCTGTGTGCGGTAGGCCTCACAGCTAAGGCTGCCTATGACCCCGAACTATTTGTTTTCTGGGTCATGCGTCTTAAGCTTTGGTCCCAAATGCTATAATTTTAGAGCTGGTGCCAGATTTCTTTCTTTCTTTCTTTCTTTTTTTTTTGTCATTTATGTTTTTTCTTTATTTTCCATAATTTTATTGAAGAACAAATAACAATGAGACTGTTTCAAATCCAATTAGTAGAACAGATTCATGGTACCAGTTTTCACCGGCAGATAAGAGCCCTGGGGGGCAGAGCGAGGACATCGCCTGCCTCACCCCGCAGCGCATATGCCTGCCAGCTGGCATCCACTGCTGCTTTCCCTGTCTTCTTTGCTTGTTGCTTTCTGTTTTCTCCTTCAAGGTGGTTTTATGGGAGTAGGGGAATGTCTTGGAGGGGAGCAGTACTAAAGACTGAACCCAGGGCCTTTGCACTGAGCTACATCTGCAGCCTTTTTCTCGAATTTTGAGACAGTGTCTTGTTAATTCACTAAGTTGCCTAAGCTGGGACTCTAAATTTCAACCCTGCTACTTGAGCCTCCCAAAGTGCTGGGATTACAGGCCTTGGGCTGTACCCAGCTGATGACATTTTTTTTTTTTAAAGAGAACGTTCTTTGGTATTTTGAAATTACCACGAACACTCGAGGTAGAGCACCAAGAATCACTGCACTGAAAAGTACACCTGGAACTGGAGAGCAAGCGCCAATCATCTCCTAGCATGAACGGAGAAGTTCATGGCAGAAGTGCCCGGGCCAGGCATGCTGGGCACTGCAGGGAGGGGGCATCATGGTTTACAAGGTGTTTTCACATCACTTCACTTAGATCGGTGTGACTGTGCCAGCCACCCAACCAAAGAGGATATGGTCCTCCCTGCTTCCGGGGGGACAAAATGAAGGCTCAGATGGCATCCGAAGTACTGCCTGTCCCAAGTCACACAGTGGGATGTGGTGGACCAGGGGAGTCAGGCCCACTGGATGCCCCACTGTAACTCTTGCCAAGATGCTAGAGGTTGTGTGAGATGCTGTGCCAGGCGCCACTGTAGCTAAAAACGAACTCTTTTTTAACGTACCTGGATCCCCCAGACACTCATTGTAAAGAAGGACGCTACCCAGCAGATGAACCTGCCCAGATTCAATGACCTAGCAGACATGACCTTCCTGAATGGGGCTCAGGCCCTAGACAGTCTACATCATTGCTCTATGTGAGTGTCACGGGCTGGCAGGGAGGGCGATGGTGAGGAAGGTATGATGGGTCCGTGTCTTCTTCATGGGGCCAGCAGCTACTCTACTTTCCCAAACCCTCGCAGGGCTTACATTTATAGCCAAGATTCCTGCCGTGCCCTACTCCTCTCGTCCTACTTAATATTATTTTGGTTCTGTATCCAGATATCCAGCAGCACCACAGCCCCAGGCAGCACTGGAAGAGATGAGAGTTGCTGGGCCAGCAGGCTTGTGGGGGTGGACTGGAGCTCTGGTCTGGAAAGAACCACATCTACTTCTGGCTGGCCTGGAGCTGGGGCTGAGGGTGTGGGTGGGCTTGAAGGCCAGGCTCAGGGCTGAGGCTAACTGGGGCCACTTGGCAGTCCAGCCCTGCTGTTACAGAGGGCCACACCATAGGGTTAAGGGGCTGCAAGCTCGGTAGAGCGTGGCCTGATGGACTAGCCTAGGGTGCTACTTCTTAAACTGAAGTACTTCTGATGAACCATGATGGTAAGTTGAGCAATTCTGACAGGCAAGGACATCTCCCCCAACACCAACCACTTCCCCCTCATATTCCTGTTGACCAAAATGAGGACACATTTGGCTTCCAGACGGCTGCCTACCCCCACTCCAGGGGCTGGAGGCAAAGAGTGACTCAGCGGCCACAGTCCCAGAATGAGACGCTGCCGTCACACTCTCAACTCCTCGACGGATTTTTCCTTATCTTTTCTTTGCTTCTTTTTCTTCCATGTTCTGTTTAATGTTTCCTCTTACATCTCACCTTATCACATTATGCCAAGGGGTGTTTACACCCATTTGACCAAGGAAGAAGTTTCTAACATTGAATTTGAAAGAGGCACACAATAGAGGCATCAGAGGTCACCATGACTATCGAACAAAGAGAGAGGAAAGCTAGAGATCCATTGATTTAGCCATTTGTTGCCCTCATTTATTCTTTCTTCTCTCAGATCTTTTGTTTTACTCTCATTGTCTTGTCAGTCCTTTTTATTTATTTTTAATGGTACCGCTCGCACAATTACCATGTGGGGGTCAAAAGAGAGGATGGAGTCTCTTGTCAAGAGTAGGTCAGACTCAGGAGCCCACCAGCAATGGACCATGTCCATATGCTGAAGACCCTGAAGCTAAGAAGACACCTTAGAGATTTCTCAGTGAGCTCTGGGAAAAGCTCACTGATTTATAAAGTGGAAGAAACAAGACATAAAATTGCAGGGTATTACCTTTTGTTTTAAAACCAAGGAGGATGTGTCTCTGGGTTTGCTTGCATATGCGTCCAAAGCCACGGAGGAGGATATGAAAAATTAACACAGTGCTTATCTGCGGGAGGTGGCAGGCTGGGCAGCCAGGAGGTGGGCAGGCTTTGTGCTGTGGCTGTGTCCCCACGGTGACTGTGTTACCTCCGCAAATAATTAACCCAAGGAAAACACAGCAAATCAATATTAAAGAGAAAGTCTGTTTTGCTTAATGAAAGGAGACTCAGACGGAAAGATTTTGCTGTCAGAGAGAACACCGCTGTATTTCCCCTGGAGAAATGAGTGGTGTGCTCAGCCTGCACAGTGACAGGCTGCGGCTGGGAGAAGTGGCTGAGAAGAGCATCCTTGGAGGAGGAGCCAGCTCCCTCCCTCCCCTTCCCTCCCTCCCTCCCTCCCCCCT
>PVKA01011930.1:6924-59406 GCA_004027165.1 Ctenomys sociabilis
TTTTTTTTTTTTTACTTTTTTTTTTTTTTTGTGGAACCAGGGATTGAACTCAGGCCCTTGCGCTTGCCAGGGAAGCACTTATTCCACTGAGCCATCTCCCTGGCCCCTGAGCATGCTTATAGATGGGCCATTTGAGCAGGATCTTGAAGGATGCATAGGAGCTCTGCAATTTATACCAGACTAAACTATTAAGAGGCACATTTAAGAGCAGACCAGCAGTTTAAGGGAGAGGGGAGGAGTGAGATCCTCATGGTCAGAGTGGATTCACAGGGATTAGGGACCAGGGCAATAAAATGAAGGTAGGATGGGCCAGCAAGGGATCCACCTGCTTCTTGGATCGCAGGGCTGCAGGTGGAGGTTTACGGAGCAGGCAGCTCCTTTTCTACCAAATGGAGAGGAAGCACAGCATTGGCGTGACAGCTGGCTGGCTCCATGGCCCCAGCGAGGACAGGCAGGGTGGGAATGGGGACACAAGAGTGGTGCGATGCTTGTGAACTGCCAGCACAGCACCCTACCCAGAAAGGTGTCCCACGCAGCACCGAGCTCACGGAGTGGGTCACTCACTCACAACCCTGGCACGGCCTCCCGGCTTCCACCCTTTCCTCCACCTCCTCCCCCAGGCCTCGTCCTGGTCACCACTGTCGCCTGTGTTGGGTGACACGATTGCCTCTGCATTTGTCTTTTTCCTTTTGTCCCCTTATGAATTAGGGATCGCTGCACAAGGACGCTCCCACACACCTAGCAGTGAGCCACTGAGCCACTCACGTGTGTGACCCCGGCTTCTGTGGGACAGGGCTTGGAACACTGCTCCTGGGCTCTCTGTGCTAGGGCCTCAGAGGTATTGGTGGGGCTACAGCCTCATCTGAGGCTCCTCAGGGGACAAATGTGCCTCTAGCTCGCGCGGCTGCAGCAGGACAGTCCCCGGTCTGGCGGGCTGAGGGCCTCCGTGTCTTGCTGGCCACCTAGAGGCTGACCTCAGAGCCCTGCTGAGGGTGGACCAGGCCCCTAACGTGCCACTGAGCTTCCCGAAGCCTGCGAGGCCCCATGTGCCCACCTCTCCCTGTCCCTGGCTCCTCCCTGTCCCCCAGTGCTCCCAGGCCCCAGCCATGCTGCCTCTGCTGTTTCTTGAGCACACAGGCCTCTGGGCCGTGGCACAGCTGGGTCCCCCTGTGGTGGCCTCCTTCCCACAGAGATCCGCAGGGCTCACTTCTCCACTGCGGCCAGGCTTCTGCATACTCCTGGGACCTCCCTTTGTAAGAAACGTCCCAGCCCTTCCACACGGCCTGCGGCCTGGTCTCACCATACCTGTCCCACACTACTCTACACCCACTCCTGCCACACTCTGCCTTCATCTCTGCTGGCTGTGAGGCCTGTGTGAGACAGGAGTAAAACTGTGGGGTCCCCTACCCAGGCCCTGGTACCTGTCGCCAGGCAGAAGCTTCCTCAGCCCCAGGAGGGTCAGAAGGCAGAGTCATCACTGTGTCCAGCCACTGCTCACAGGCCCATCAAGGTACCCGGAGGGACCTAAGGCTGGTATGAGAAGGGCTGCACGGAGCTGAGAGGCCAGGAGCTCTCAGACAGCCTGAGAGCACCACTTATCTCTGCAGCCTCACATCCGATGCCCAGCCTGGCCCACAGCCAAGCTCATCTCCCTGTGCTTCCGGAGTGCCTCTTGCCCTGGTGCCCAGCTTTGGCTGGGTTTCTCCAGCTCAGCTGTGTTCCCTGGGGGAAGCCCAGCAGATGAGACCGACAATCACCCTGCCAGAAGGAAGGTCCCAAGAGCCAGTTTCCAGGAAACAGGAAATGCAGCCTGTAGTTCCTCCTAGAGGTGCAGACACGGTTCCTGGCCACTGCTTCCGGGCCTCCCTGAATCCTCTCCAGAGGACCTTACTCGGAGCTAACGGGGTGAAGGCAGACACCATGTCACCTTCGCCTGCTTCTCAGCACTGTCTCCTCCAAGGCAGGGGACACCTCTTTGGACACCAATTTCTAAGGAGCTGTCCTGGGGGCTGGAGGGCAGGAAGGTGGTACTCACCAGCCCTGGTCCATTGGTTCATTTCCCGGTACCATTTCCCACTGGGCCTTCAGGCACATTGCACTGGGCAGGGGGAGGCTCCTGTGCCAAAGCAGATGACACACAGTGTCCCAGGGTGGCTTTCCCAGTGGGGCACTAGGAGCCTCTTTTCTGGGTGGAGTCTAATGAGTATGAAATAGAGAGGAGGAGGAACTGGGGGTGCAAAACTAGGGAAAGACAGGGACGCACCACTCAGAAAAGGCACTTTATTCCAATGTTTGGGGAACTGCAAGCTCTGCATAGAAATTCTAGAAAAATATGTCTGTCTCCTTTGCCTAACCATGGGCCACAGCTCATGCCAGGTCACTACACTGGGGTGGTCATCGCAGTACGCAGGGGACAGAGCCGTTCAGGCCTTCCCACCCTTCCCCTGTGACACACGGGTTTCAGGGGGTGCCCGGCGGAACCACTCAGACCAGGAGCCATCATAGACGGCCACGTCGGGCTTGCCACAGAGGTAGGCAGCCAGGGCGATGTGGCAGGCTGTGACGCCCTTGCGGCAAGTGGCAATCAGGGGCTGCGAGAGGTCCACACGCTTGGCCTGGAACATGGCACGCAGCTCCTCGGGGCTCTTCTCAAAGCCGTCCTTGGTCATGAAGTCCATGAAGGGCATGTTCAAAGAGCCCCGGATGTGACCCGAGCCCAGTCCTGGGGAGGGGCAGAGGACAAAGGTTAGGGAGGGTAGGAGGAAGGTGTAGATGGGTGGGACTGGAGGTTACCACCAGCGCGGGAGCTTTGCAAATAGAAATAACACCTTTGCTCTTTCTGGTGTGCTCAGTTCATTATCAGCTGCCCTGCCTCATCCCATAGTTGACGCCATGACTTGAGATTCCTGAACCCTCCCCTAAAGCCTGTGTTGAAGGGGAGATATCCAAAACCATACTGCTCAAGAGAACAGGCTTGTATGAGCACTGGCTTAACCAACTGGCTACCCTTTTCACCTTGGGAAAAGCATTCCACCTCCCTGCAGCAGTTTTGCCATCTGTAAAATGGACACAGTAGTATAGCCCTGCCTTGAGGCATTGTGGGGAAACAGCAAATGGGATAAGTTTTTGTAGATGTTCTGCTCTGTGGTGATTGCTGAGGATGCAGTGGTAAGAGAGAGACAGAACCTGGGCCTCCTGAGGTATTAGAACCTAGTAGAGAAGGAAAATGCTAAATAAAAACTTTATTACAATCCCAATATGACATCGCTCCACCTTACAAGTGGCTATACTGAGCTTGATGAAATGAAATGGCTCACTGAAGGCCACAGATGGATGACACCCAGGGCCTTGGTTTTCCTGTTAGGTATGCAGTTATGAAAAGAGCATGTGACCTTGTGTTAGACGTAAGTTCAAAGCCTGGCTCCGCCTCTTGCAGGCCAGGTGACCTTAATCAAGTCATGCCCCCTCTCTGAGCCTCAATTTCCTTGGGGGGGGGGTCAAATGAGAATAAGAATACAGCCTTGCACAAGGGGACAGTGACACAAGGAAAACACAGACCCACCTATTGCTGCACCTCTTATGGGACAGGAGTGGACACTGCGGTCCCTTTAGGCCCCTGCGAGGGCTTCTGAGGCTTGGATGGAAACAGGTTGGGCCTAGGCCGACCCTGAGGTCCTTCTAGAACTGTCTCACCCAGTGAGGCCCCTGGGCTAGGACTTCAGAAAAGCCAGCAAGAAGCCCTCGAGGGGACAGGTCCCTGCCAGAGCTGGCTGCACCTACATAGCCTGGACCTTGCTCAGGTACCTGGTGTGCCCAGCGTATGTGGGTGCTGGTCTCCCTTGGACACCCGCTGGGCCCTAGCTCAGGTTTGCCTCCATTTTGGGGGCTCTGCTTCTTCCCCGAATCCCACTACCATGTTAAGCCCAGGCTGTGGGGCAGGGCGGGGTGGGGCCATCCCCGCAGCCAGCAGCAGCTGCATGGAGCCAGGCATGTCCTGCCCCCTCTAAGGCTGCCTTCCCTCCTGCTTAATGGGGAGACTGGCTCCCCAAACTTCGCGGGCATATGGGGAAGTTTACCCACTGCAGGTAAAGGTCCCTAAGTGACCGCAGGCACACAGAGGGTGCACTCAAGCCAGAAATGTCCTGGCTCCTTGCCCCAAGTTCCAATAAACATTCCACAAGAGTTCGTGGGACTGAGCAGACCTTCAACTCCCCCACTTCTTCTGGGCCTTCAGGCACCTCGCGTGGGGCAGGGAAGGCTGCCCATGCCCAGGGGATGACACAGCAGTGTTCCCCAGGGTGGCTTTCCCAGTGTGGTGCTAGAAGCCTCTTTCCTTGGTGAAGTCTAAGGAGTATGAAGGGGAGAAAAGGAGGAACTGGGGGTGCGGAACTAGGCAGAGACGGGGACGCGCTACCCAGAAAAGGCATTTTATTCCAGTGTTCAGATTTCATCTTTTTTGTTTGCAGACTTTCACCTGAGAGCAGATGAAAGCTCAGGCTGCTTCGAAGGTTTCCAGAACTTTCTAAAGAAACCCAGCATTACACAGTCAGCATGCAGGCCAGGGGCCAAGTTGAAGAGTGCTAAGACACACAACTGAACCATGTTTGGCTTCTTCCCCTTGCGTTGCAGACGGAAGAAGTCAGGCTTCAGTGACACAGGGGCTGCAGCCAGGGAGCTGGGGTTCCCCCAACCCTCTCACCAGGTCAGGGCCGGATAATTTCAGCGAGTAAGAGAGAGTGGCAGCCAGTGAGAGGTGGGAGGACTGAGGAGAGCCTGAGCCAGAGCCCTGGAGAGTGGCCAACTGGCTACTCCCCTCCCACTCCCATCTGCAGCGTCCCCCTCATGGCAGCCCCTCCTCACCACCCCCAGACTCCCACTCTGATACTGCCAAGCTCACAGGCAGTCACCGGGTTCTCTCAGCTCTACTCCCCGCCCCCTAGTCCTCACCACCCTGCAGATGTTTATCCTTCATCCCAGATACAGAGTGCAGGCTCAGCAAGGGAAGTAGCCTGTCCCAGGACACACAGCAAGAGTCCATGAAGTCAGACTGGTGGGAACCCAAAGTGTGTGTGTGCTTTGCTAACAGGGGCTTCAGGGCCTCCCTAGGAAACTGAGACAGGAGAACAGGTGAGATGGCCTCTTGGTCCTCCGCTGCTCACGTCAGGAAGTCGGGTTCTAGTTTTGGCAAAGAACCTATGTCAAGCTGGTGAGTTTGCATTCCACAGGCTGCAGATGGGTGTGGATGGCCTAGGCCAGGAGCACCTGTCGCTAGGGAATCCAGTGCCAAACAGGAAACTACCCAAGGCTGCCCAGACAGCCAGTCCCCCTCTGCCCCCCCTCAGAGCGGGAGGGGCGGGACCTAGGCGGAGTGTTGCTTGGTTCCATGAAGCAACAGGGTGGCGCAGCGACCTTTCCCAAGTCCCTATGTTTGCCACCACTCGCCCCACCCACAGCAATGGCCTTGGGGAATGGCTGGGCTCTGATGCCTGCTGAGCTGGGGTCAAGGCTTGGCTACGTTGCCTTTCCAGGACGGAGGAAGCCCTTCTCCTGGCCCCTTCTATAGAACAGGACTAAGCCTCCCTGCCCTGTCCTCTCCCTTTGAGGGCCATCGGGGCCAACACCCTCCCCTGGCAGAGGCACAGAGATCAATAGTCACAAAACCTCCTGGCTGTTTTTGTTCCCATCACTCTGACAAGGCAGGATTTCTTTTGTCAAGGGGAAGGGACCTTCCTGTGGCCACAGCTAAGTGCCACACCTAGATACATACTCAGGTCCCTGCTTCCTATCCTGTGCCCCCTCTCAAAGAACCTCAGGGTGCAGACACAACACTAAGGCCTCAGGTTGGTATAAAGTGGCTTCAGGTCTCTAAGGCCCTGTTCCCAGCTCCTCCTTGGGGTCCCTCCCTGTCCCCAAGGCCTCCCTACCATTTTACCTCTAGAATGCTAATCCCACAGGTGTCTGCTTTACGCCACCCCAGACTGGGGACCATGAACCTGGCAGTGCCACATGTACCTTTGTGTCTCCAAACATTTGACATAGGAAGGCAGCAAATCCTCTTAGAGAATTAAGGGGGGGTGGCATGTCCCCTATGTCTTTCTCCATGGCCCTGGTTATTCAACAGTTGCTTATCTTCTCAGAACCGCAGTCACTGCTGCACTTAAAGGAGTACATACATGTCAGGTGGGTAGGGGGACAGAACTCAGGTCATTTTATGACAGGTGAACCCAGGCCAAACAACTGGATTAAGATCACAGTACAAAGTGGATGCCATAATAACATGAGATTCGATGTTCTCTGGAGCTCTCTGGAAACTAATGTGGGGGTAGGACCATGGAGAAGGGGTCAGACATCAGAATTCAGAGCTCTCAGGAAACACTACCAAGAGCAGGCTATTTCTCCTCTCTGAGCCTCAGTATTCTCCTCAAACAATGGGCACGCGATAGCCTCACCTGGCATCGCTTCTCACTAGGCTTCCAAGCAGGCTTGGAAACAACTAGAGAACTAACTCTGCTGTGCACCCCTCAAGGGCAGCCTAAGGTTCCCCATAGAGAAGGTGCCTGGACCAAGGCCAGGAGGAGCCTGGAAGTGTCTGGTGCCAGGAGTCTCTGCACAGTGCCAAGTGAACTTGAGTCTTCTGCCACAGGCCTTCAGAAAGCAGGCCAGGCAAGGAAAGCAGGGTCCTGGAAAAAGCTGGGCAGGAGGGCAGCCTTGGTGGTTCCGTCACCAGCAGTTTGTGTGGCCTCGATTGCCCCTGCCTCCCTGTGCCTCCCCTTCGTTTCAGACTCTGCAGCTTGTAAGACTGTAAAATGGCTTTCCCAGCATTCAGTTCTCTCCCTCAGAGGCACACAAAGGAAGAGGCATTTTGCAACAAGTCAGGCAAAGTGTTGCATGGCAGCAAGCTCCTGCAGAGGATCTCCCTGGCCAGAGCCACCCAGAAAGGGCCAGCCACCAGCCAGTCCTGTGCCCAGTATCCACGAAGGGCAGAACCTGAAGCTCTCTCTGGTTAGGACTTCTAGAAACCAGCAGCACTTCCTCTTCTGAGGCTGCCTTTGCCCTTCAAGCCCTTCAAGTAACACACTCTTCCAAGGCCTCCCCTTCCACCCAAAGGACTCAAGAGCCATCTCTCTGGAAGGCCTAGCAGAGGGGACTCCCTCTGAGTCTCAGGAGGTGGGGCGGGTCAGAATGGGGTACACTCAAGTTTAGAGTACTGGTTTGAGGAAAGGCAGTCCTAGATGCAAATCCTGCCTCTGCCATGGAGCAAGTGGCTTAATACCCTGGCGTCTACCCTGTGCTGGATGGGATAGCACAGTGCCAAGCGTCTGGCATGGGCTGGAAGCTGCTATTAACAACTCAGGCAACTGTAAACAGACCGCAGCTGCTCAGAAAGGTTATCCACCAGGCTGCCCTTGGCAAACACTAGTCTGGGTCCCAGGAGAGCTGGGAGGGCAGGGGCTGGGGATGACACCGCTGCTAGGGGCTGCAAGGTTTCTTGGAGACAGGAGGAGCCGTGTGCTCTTGGGAGGCTGCGTGCAGCGATGCAAACGCTGGCTCGGGGCGCTGGTGCACTGGGGGGAAACTGGACCCTGGGTGTGTGCGTTGGTGGCAGACACCTCTGCTGAGGCTGGGTCACGTGAGCATGTGCCAATGGACACACATACATAGGTCCTCGTGCAGCAGAGCTGAAAGCCTTTGGGCTTAGGACAAACCCTCACATTTTACAGATGTAAAGACTGAGACCGAGGTGAGGCTTAGGACGGCAGAACTCGGCGGAGGTCCCATCCATGCCTACTCCCGCCTCCCCATGGACCACCTACCCATCGGGACACCTACCTACTGCATCCGGCTCTGGCTCGGTGCCCAGGTACCGGCCTTGGGCCCGTGAATCCACCATCTGGAACCTTTTAGACTGGAGGTTCTCCAGGATCTGCTCATAGGTCTTGACCAAGGAGCGGTCCAGTGTGGCTTTGAAAACAGCAGGCTCTGGGTTTGAAGGCTCAGATGTCACCGGGTGTCCCTCTTTCAGCCAGTTCCGGAAGCCACCATTGAGCACTGACACGGTGCGGTGGCCAAACACACGGAACATCCACCAGACTCGGGGAGCATAGAAGCTACCCAGGTCGTCGCCATCGTACACCACCACGTGCGTGTCGTTGCTGATGCCCAGGCGGCCCACGTAGTTTCCAAAGTGCGCCTCGCTGGGCAGCATCATTTCATAGGGCGACGCCGTATCCCGGCACTCTTCTATATCAAAGAAGGAGGCGCCGGGCACATGGCGCTCTTGGTACTCCTTGCGGGCCTCCCGGGTGCCCGGCGAGTACCACGATGCGTCCAGCACCCGCAGGCTGGGCCCCAGCTTGCCGCTGCGCAGCGACTCTGCCAGCCACTTGGTGGAGACCAAAGCCCGGTAGAGCACCTGATGAACCATGGTGGCAGCCCTGAGTGTCACCTGGAGCGGGTGGAGACCAGGAAAGAGGCCCAAAAGGACTGTGCGTGCCGTGGGTGGGGCTGGGAGGAGGCAATGTTTCTCCCAAGCACTCACCCAGCCAGCAAGCAGTGTCAACAGCACCTCAGCTGTTCTGGGCAAGCAGCTGGCAGGTCTGCAGGCTCCCTGGAAAGCCAGCCCGCCCCTCTGTCCCCGCCCCGCCTCCGCGCGAAGGGGGTGGAGCAAAAGTTTTTTGAGTTCTCGGGTCGGACAAGTGGCGGGAAAGGTTCCAGGAGCCCAGAAGCTGCAATACTCGCTCTCCGATCTTGCCAGAGACCAGCGTTGGTCAAATGCACACGTTGGGGGAGGAAAGGCCTTGCGTTTTGAATGCTTCTTCCTGAGTGGGGGCTGTGCTGGAGTCCCTGAGCCCCACTGGCGCTTCTGTTCCCTCTCTGGGCAGCCGGGACTCGCCTGCACGCAGGGCACAGCTCTCTGCCCACCGCCCTACTGTCGCCCTACCCGAGGCTGTAGGTGGCCCGGCCAGCGGAGGCCCAGCTTGGTCGGCCCGCTGCACGCACTCGCCCGGGCGCGGCATTTGCAACCGCCCAGCTAGCGAGAGATGCTGAGGCTCCCGGGGCCGAGCCGCAGCTGTCCCAGCGGCCTACACCATCGCCCGCCACCCGCGGGGGGACCGCGCGCCGTCCCCCGCGATTCTGAGCTGCCCTCCTCCCCGCTGTGCGGCGTCCGGGCCACTGCTGCCCTCGTGGGGACGGCTCAGAGCCCTGGAGGGATCCGGGGACTCCCGGCAGCGCGGGGGCCAAACGGGGCTGGGCTGCGCGCGCGGGGGCGCCCCCCCGGACCAGGCCAGTGGAAGGCGCGGGCAGTCACTGCTAGGAGGGGTTGTGGCCGAGTCTCCTCCCTTCGGCCTAGGACAGGTTGGTGGCGGCAGGAGAAACATCTGCGGGCGCGGGGAGGGGGCCCCCACGGCGACATGGGGAGCCGGGAGCCCGAGAGCGGGCTAACTACTGCCCGCCGCCTCGCTGGGCCTAGCACGCAGGGGGGCCGCTGTCTGCGCGCAGCGCGAGGCGGAGCGGAGGAGGAGTGGGGGGCTAGGGGAGAAGGCGTGCAGGAGGCCCCCGACTGCCGGGGACAGTGGCTGCTCGCGGCCACCTGCCTGTGGGGGTGCGGGCGAGGGGCGAGCAGAGGGCGGGGCGGGGCGGGGTGGAGTGACCTGGCGTCACGGGAGAGGGCAGGGAGGCGGGAGGAGACATCCCCTAGGCCACTTGGAGAGGCGAAGGAGGCAGACCCGCTGACCCCGAGGCTCCCAGGAGTAGAAACCCGTGGAGAACTTGCTGAGGTGAAATGAAAATAATGTTGGCTGCTTACTTGGGGTAGCCTTGCCGAGCACGCCGAGGGTGTTAATGAAACTTGTAAAAATCCTGCTGGTTAGGCCAAAACTTTTCAAAAGTCAGGAGCACCAGACAGAGTGAGGTGCCTGGCGCACATAGTGGAACTCAGGGATCCTATGTTTACTGGCTTATGTGGAAAGGCTCCCGCTTTAAAATATCCCTTTTGTTGTTAACTTGACCTGTTCAATTATAAGTTGGGGGTTGATTTTGGGTTTTTTTTTTTTTCTTCCCCCCCCCCCGGAACTCAGGCCCTTGCACTTGACAGGGAAGCGCCTATTCCACTGAGCCATCTCCCCGGCCCCTTGTTTTTGTTTTTTTGGAGACAGGGCCTTGTTATGTAGCTCAGGTTGGCCTTGAACTTGTGGCTATCCTCTTGTCTCAGCCTCCGGAGTGTCCTGGATTACAGGGAGGCTCCATCATGGGCATCTGTGCAACATCATGCCCAGCAATTAATTTTTTTTATTTATTTAGTACAGGGTCTAGACTTGTACTAACCATGTAACTACAACTTGTTACATGTTGTAGTGATCCTCCTGTTTTTCAGCCTCCCCAGCACACCGGGATTACAGGCCTGCACCACCACCCCGGTTTGGGGCCTGGCACAGCATATAGTACCGGGGACTGAACCCGTGTCCTTGTTCTTGTCAGGCAGGTGCTTAGATTGCCGAGCTATCTCCCCAGGCCCAGTAATTGAATTATGAGCCATAACTATTCCTCAACCAATTAACAAAGTTCCCAAAGTCGCACACTAGTGCTTGTAAACCTGTGGGACACCATTGCTATGGCCAGTGCCCTAGGCCAATGCTTTTTTTCCCCAGGGGACCTGCCTTTTTAAATTTTGGTTTTGTCCAGAAGTACATGTTGTGTGTTACAATCACTTGTTACATGTTGCAAAACCTGAACATTAATAAGCATTCATCCAGAGAATCCTCTAAGCTGGGAGCCCAACAGCAGGGGAAGAAAGGAGGAAGGAGGGTCAGGAGGAGGGACACCCTTGAATGCCTGAGGCCACCTGGTCGGCAGAGGCCATCTGAATGCAGGGTGGGATCATGCCTGGCATAGTTTTATGCCACCTTGAAATGGGCTGGGGCTTTCCCTTATATCTTGGAGAGCATTACCCCTTAAAATAGGGAGTGTGGCCCACTGTGTACCCAGGGACCAGGGTCTTTTTCCTCCCCTCTGCCCCCTTGGGTACAGGCAAAACCTGCCCTCCCTGCCCTTCTGGAGCCCACAGGCCTTTGCGACAGCTGCCCACCAAGCAGGGCTCGAGCAGGGTGACCTCCAAAGCCTTTAAGTCCTGCCCAGCCCTGAAGTATTCAGATTCTTGATTTGCTACTATCCAAGAGTAACCTAAGAAAAATGTAAGAAATAATAGGATTCTATGAAACCATTCTTAAAATTATTAAAACCAGCCACATGTTGTGCATTATAGTGGTCTCTCTGTATTCATCAATTAAATATCTCTATAAGAGGCAGAGGTTGGAAATATCATTCTAAGAAACAACCCCCCCCCCCAGGGACCCTGACATGCTTCCCATTGCACAAGCAGTTAAGCAGCAGGGTGGAAGTTACCCCAAATCAGGGATATTTCCATTCTTGATAGATCCTTGGGAGGGAACAGGAAGGATCCTCAAGAGTGACAGGAGACGCAGGAATTGCAGTGGTCCATGAATAGGGGCTCTAAGAAGAAGCCTGCAGCCTCTCCCAGCCTTACCTAGCTGGTATAACCCACAGATAGCAAGTTCACCCCTTACCCACAGCCTTCTTACCCTGCAGGTCAAGCTGAAGTTCTGTCCCCACCCTACACACACACACACACACACACACACACACACACACACAATCTCTAATTACTTCCTCAGTGGCTTGACTGTGCAGGTGCAGAGGTCTGTCCTTACCCTTAGGGCCTGGTAATGTGCAGCATAGGGCCAACTGACTTTCTAAAAGCCAGTGATGAAAGTTGTGGCTGTGGGCAGACAGTATTACATTAAGCCCTGATCACTCGGGCTGGGGAAGGAGCCAGCTCAGGCTTCATGAGCAAGGAAGACACAGAGCTGCCAGTTACATGGCTCCTGGAAGGGGCGTCCTAGTCCCCACTCCCCGGGGCTGTGGCCCTAGCGTATGACCTAGCCCATGGGGCCCTCCTTCATGGTTCTCTGGCTAATCCTTCCCCTCCCTGGCTGGACTGCCTGGAGGGCATGCCAAGCCCGGTGCCCTGCTGGGAGCCCCAGTGGAAGGGCCCCTTTTCTCTAACATGCACAAGGCTTTGTGCACCACCCCGTCACCCAACACCAGGGACTTAAGTGGTCTCAGTGATTACAAAGTCTCCATCCCGGAAGGCAGACACTCCTACAGCTGCCACTGTTGCTGCTGCTAAACCAGGCCCAGAGAAAGTTGAGGCCATACGCAGACTCGGCTTCTTCAAATTCCCAGGGCCAATCAAAGACATGATGCTGAGCCCCTGCCCTTCTGGACCAGGTAGGTCACCTAGCTTACAGCTCAGTGCCACCAGGCTTACTTGAAACACTTCTGTGAGCCTCAATTCTCTCAGTGACAAGACCAGTAAGTACTTACTAGTCTACTGTGCCCTTATTGCCCTAAGCTATGGTGAGGATTAAATGGCCCACAAAAGAGACAATAAATTTCAGCTACCGCTCCTACAGACGGATGTGGGGCTGGCAGGCAGGCTGGCAGGCAGGCAGGCGGCACCCTTTGGAACTGCTTGATGAGGAGTAATGAGCTCCCCCAGGGATTTAGTGGTTGCTTCTAAGGGAGGGGCAGAGACTTTGACCTTCTTGCCTTAAAGGGCCAGCTGGAGTCAGGAGCCCCAGACCCTCTCCAGGGCAGAGGTGGCCATCCAGTGTAGATACATATATGTAGCCTCTAGGCCTGGCAGGGGAGGCCTGGGTGACCAAAATATATGCCTTGGCTCACCCCAGGGGTGCCTGCCTTCCCGGACTTTGGTCTAGAAGCCTCCACCTCCCTGGCCAGCACAGCCCAGGGGTGTTGTGCTGGTGGTTTGCAACCTGGAGCCAGTCTCTCCCTCTCTTCCCTCCTGATACCCTCCCTGTCTCATCCCGCAGGCTTGCAGCTCCAGCGTCACTACCACTGCCATGGCCCCCACGCAGCTCTTCCGTGCACTCGTGTCAGCCCAGTGGGTGGCAGAGGCGATTCGGGCACCACAGGCTGGGCAGCCCCTGCAGCTGCTGGATGCGTCCTGGTACCTGGCCAAGCTAGGTCGGGACGTGCGACGCGAGTTCGAAGAGCGCCACATCCCTGGTGCCGCTTTCTTTGACATTGACCACTGCAGCGACCGCACGTCCCCCTATGACCACATGCTGCCCAGTGCCGAGCACTTCGCAGAGTACGCAGGCCGCCTGGGCGTGGGAGCCACTACACATGTGGTCGTCTACGACACCAGTGACCAGGGTCTATACTCAGCGCCACGCGTCTGGTGGATGTTCCGCGCCTTCGGCCACCGCACCGTGTCTCTGCTCGACGGTGGCCTCCGCCGCTGGTCACACCTGAATCTTCCGCTCAGCTCCGGCAAGAGCCGCCCTGTGCCCACCGAGTTCAACGCTCGGCTGGACCCTACCTTCATCAAGACCTATGAGGATATCAAGGACAACCTGGAGTCCCACCGCTTCCAGGTGGTGGATGCCCGAGCCGCGGGCCGCTTCCGTGGCACCGACCCTGAGCCCCGAGATGGTACTGGGCTGGGAGAGGAGTGGGAGGTTTCCGGGGTGAGGGTTCCGAGCCTCACTCACTATAATACTGCTGGTCCCTCCCTCCTAAACTTTGGCAGTGACCACCCCAAGTGCACTGGGAACTCAGGATGCCATTTCTAAGTGTGAAAACTCAGGCAGCTCCCCCACCCCCACCCATCCCACCTCCACTACTGCGCAAGTGTGTGACCCTGCAGAATGATGGGGAAACAGCCCAAAGCCTGGGAAAATCCCTAGGAGTGGGTCCCGAACAGTTATGGCCAGTAAAGCCTGAGTTAATAGAAGAGGCTGAGGCTGAGGCTGAGGCAGGAAGGAATCAGGAGAATGACATGGAGAGTGGGATCGTAGGAGGCTCCAAGCTGGGTGGTTGGTTTCCCAAGAAGAAACAGTAGGAAAGCCTGGTAAAGTATGGGAGGGGTCCCCACAAAGCTGATTTTAGTGGCCAGGTCTCCCTACCTGTTCTCTGTACCTGTAGCTTCCGGATTGCTGTTTTCATCAGGCTCAGATCAAAACCATTTGGGGAAAAATGTGGTCTGTATTGGAGATATGCAAACTTTTCCTTGTTTGCATTCCCTAAGTGATACAAAAAAACTGCCCCTCCTTTTCCTGCTCCCCCATTTGTTGTTTGGTGGTCCAGGGTTAGGGGTGGAGCCTAGGTCTTGCCACCGAACTGTAGCCTATGCCCACCCTTCTTGAGACAGGTTGCCTAGGCTGAGCTCCAACTTGTGAACCTCCTGCCTCAGCCTCCCACAGTGCTGGGGTCACAGCTTTACACTCCCACACCTGACCTCTTTCATAACATTTACACTGTCTTAGATATTAAAATTAGTCTAGAAATAATGCAGGTGGGAAGATGGGCTTAGGTAAATGCCCAACTTGTCCATGAGCTCAGGAAACAGTGCAGAGGGAATTCAAGTATGTCCTGTAACTACAGAAAGCAGCCAGCAATCCTCCCACTGTGTCTCCCCAGGCTACAAGGTCCCCAGGCGGGGACTGTACACTTCCAGAATTCCTGGGGACACCCGTCATGAGTAGGGATAGATGGGTAGATGGCCGCAGGGCAAGGGCAGCCCACCCTCACTGTTGGGTGGCCAGCTCAGCCCCACAGGTGGAGTAACATCAGCCTGGCACCAGACCTGGGTTTAGCGCCTTGCCCACTGTGTGCCGCCTGGAAGGCCACCCGACCTCTGACCCAAAGCTCTGAGTGTTTACAAAAAGAGCAGTAACAGCAGCAAGGACAGGGGAGGGGCAGAGAGAATGTAAGGCACAGGGCTCTGTCTACACACTGGTGAGTTCCCAAGGAGGGGAGTAATATAGCATTAACAGCAGAGCCTCGGTGTCGGTGTGGCTCCTTTAGGAGACATTTAACCACAGGCTCTGCTATCCCACTGGTGCGCCCCAGGAGGGAGCTGGTCTCCCCTCAGGCCTGCTGTCAGGATGAACAGGCCTGAGTCACAGGTGTCCCCGGCTCCTGTCCTCCTGTGCCTGCACCACACCCTGAGACCTGGCCAGGTGCACTTGTCATTTTCTACCTGCATCAAGTAAGGTGAAGACCCTCTGATGGTACACTAGGTGCAAGGAAGCCCCAACTTTACAACTACCACCATAGTTTAGAGCTCGCTCTTCACCCCTGCTGTGTGCCGGGCTCTGCCATATGTGGGCCAAGCCCAGTTTGAAGACAGCCCACTGGAGATAGAGACCAGTACAGATTAGCAGCTCCCTCAGGGCTGCCATCCACTGTGCAAGAAAACTGAGGCAGAAGGGGCCCTAGAGCCCTGCTCCAGTGTCGGAGTGGCTCAGATTCAAGTCACCAGTATTGAGAGTTTATTTCACTTCAAATCCCAGCACTCCTGCAACAATGCAACAATGACTAGCACCTGACCCAGAGGGGGGTATGGTGAACACAAAATGCACTGGGAGCCGCAGGTAAAAGGGGCAACCTCCCTAATTAATGCTCCCCTATCCTTGCCCAGGTCTCCTTCTCCCTACTGCAAGCCAAACAGTGTTTGACGCCTGACATCCGAGCCAGGTGTGGGGGTGCACATCTGCAATCCCAGCACTTGGGGAGGCTAGGGCAGGAGGATCACAAGTTCAAACGCAGCCTGGGCAATTTATCAAGACTTGCCTAAGCTCAGAATAAAAATTAAAAGGACTGAGGATGGAGCTCAGTAATAGAGTATCCCTGGATTCAATCTCCAGTAGGATGAAGGAAAGAAGGAAAAAGAAATTTGGTTTCCCTT
Source organism: Ctenomys sociabilis (assembly GCA_004027165.1). Classification (NCBI taxonomy): domain Eukaryota; kingdom Metazoa; phylum Chordata; class Mammalia; order Rodentia; family Ctenomyidae; genus Ctenomys; species Ctenomys sociabilis. The sequence goes on from PVKA01011930.1 coordinate 22,721, forward strand.
GTGGGTCAGACCAGAGCCTGAAGTCTCACTGCAGCCCCTGAGGCAGCCCTAGTCCTCTGTCTCCCACTGTCTGACCCTTCCCCACGATGCCCTTTCTCCCTCTGAGCTCTGTGCACTCCCTGCCTGTTAGACTTCCTGTGCCTGGGATGCTCTGGGCTCAGGCCCAGGACATGATGGACCCCTCCTCATCCAGAGATGCCCAGCCCCTCCCCAAGCCACATGGCCAGTGGTCAGCAACACAGGCTCCTCCCAGAGCCCTGGCTTCCCTCCTCTGCCTCTTCCTTGCTGAGGTTTCTCTTAGTTCCTTGTTCGGGGTTGTAAGCATTTCTTTACTGTGGTGTTTGCAGGACTCTTAGTTACCCAGTTATTGCCGTCAGCGCTGCCAAATCCACACACCTTTTCTGCAGTTGGCACAAATCGTGGCTCCCCAGGGGTCACGCATATTCTCTGTCCCATGGGCACACAGCCAGAAGGCCTGGGTCCCCATGGGGCTCAGGTGACACCTTCATTTTTACTTCAAATTCCAGCCTGGGATTTGTCAGATCTGCTGGTCTCAGGTAGCTTCCGCCCTCAGTGTCACCGGCAGTGACATGGGACCAGCCTTCCCTGGGGCCCAGCTTTCGTGGTTGTGAGGATGAAATGCACTGCGGGCTGGGGCACCCAGTGCCACAAACATGGGGGTGTGTTCACGCTGCCTTTCTGCCACAGGCATCGAGCCCGGCCACATCCCTGGCACTGCAAACATCCCCTTCACGGAATTCCTGACAGAGGAAGGCCTGGAGAAGAGTCCCGAGGAGATCCAGCGCCTGTTCCAGGAGAAGAAGGTGGACCTGTCCCGGCCCCTGGTGGCCACCTGTGGCTCTGGGGTCACAGCCTGCCACGTGGTGCTGGGGGCCTACCTGTGCGGCAAGCCTGACGTGCCTGTCTACGATGGCTCCTGGGTGGAGTGGTACATGCGTGCCCAGCCCGAGCACGTCATCTCTGAGGGTCGGGGGAAGACCCATTGAGGCTGGAGGGGACACTGGCCAGCTCAGGTGACACCAGGCCACCAACAGCGCACAGCCTGGTAGCCCTGACTCTGCTTTGTGTGAAAGAGTGTTTACTGTCATCCAGTTGCCTTTAGGGTGACATCTGAGAAACTGGGGACTCATGGGCTCCCAGAGGAGGCAGGAAAAGGGTGACGCAGGTGCAGGAAAGGACATTAGGACGCAGGACTGCTCCTAATGGTGCTAAGCTTGGGCCCCATCTTGCTTCCATTTTACTGTTAGGGAAATAAAAGAGCCAAGTATGAAAGCCTTGTAGCTGTGGGCTGGCCTGGTTTCCCCAGGGAGCGAGGGCTCCCGCACACCCAGCACAGCTTGCTCAGAGGATCTGTGGGTCTTGGGGATCCTGTCCCTGCTCCCCTAGCAGAGATGGGGTTCAGAGCCCCCTAACCCATAACCAGAATGCTCCCTAGCAAGCTGTCCTCCACCCACCCTGTGACCCTCCAGGTCTCTCTCTGGCTTTGGGATGATTTTCACTGTGATGTGGCTGCTTCCATACAGGTCACCTGTAGGCCCCCTTTGAAGAGAGATACGGGCCCAAAACCTGCGGGAGGCTGCCCCACCCTGCCAAGATGTCCCGGGAAGGGCTGAGTCTAGCCAGCCTGCAGGGGATCTGGCTCCAAATCTGGGAGCTCACCTTGGCAGTCAGGGTGGGCCTGTGGGCACCATCTGTCCTGCTTAGGGACCCTAGGCTTAGTCCTGCCTCTGTATGTGTACTCTATGCAGGGGGGCACAGAACCTGCTGTCGCTTAGGGCCCAGTCCTGCCTCCTTAGGGCCCAGCCCCCTTACTCCAGCTTCCCAGATGCCGTTTCAGCAACAGTAGCAGCTGTTACCAGAGAAGCCTTAGGAGAGGTCTTGGCTTTTTTCCTGCTTCCAGAGAGGACCACAGCTTACCCAGGGGGGCTTACAGCACAGCTGGGGCCCAACCCAAAGTCTTCAGTGACCTGACTCCTCTCCCTCTTCCACTGCCCTTTAATACCAAACCAGTCCCCAAGTCCTCAGGGACAGGGAGGAGAAGCCAACAACACAGAACTCTGGGATTCCCAGCCTAAGCTCTAAAGGAAGAGCCAACCCTACTCAGCCTCAGTCTCCTCATCTAGAAAATGGGAACATGTCTGCTTCAGAAAAAGGAAAATCTGACAGGACGCTGGTCCAGCGTCCCATGCAGCCTCTCCTTGTCCTAAACTGGGTCTCCCAGCCTCAGCACCCCCACAGACATCAGGTGGGGAGCCCATCCTTCAGGCAGGGGTCTTTTCACCCTGTTGGGGCTTAGCATTTCTGAACTCTACCACTAGATGTCAGTAGCACATCTAGTGGTCAATGGAGACCACCCGAAGCCTCTCCATTCAGGGCCCAGTGTCCCCTGGGGAGCAAATATCGCCCCCAGTTGAGAAGCAGCGCTCAAGGGGCAAGCAGAAGAGCACAGCAGCTGCAAACAGTGTAGGCAGGTGCTCCCGTGTAGAAGGGGGCAGCATAGTGCACCTTGCTCTCTCTCCCCAGTCCAGCTCTATCTACCAGGAGACACCTTTGACCACAAACACACAGGAGATTTTTATCTGCCCCGACTATGCCACATGGGGCTGCTGACCTTGGACTCCTGGCTGACCCGCTCTGGGCCTCTTTCAAATAGGCATAATTAAACCTTCCCTGAGCAGGGGGAGGGTTAAATGAGATAATTCGCAGGAACTAGGCTGGTGCCAAACAGAGCAAACAAGTATTATCATTATTTTTAAAGTATTTTCACTAAACCCACAGGCTATGTGCTTTCTGCACTTTGGGCGGGACAGAGCAATGGATACAAGAATCGGACCCCTGCCTTCCCCAGGAAACTTCCAAACCAAGAGAAGTGAGTCCTTTCACATTTTCAGACAGACTTTACAGGAGAGAATGTGAGCTCAGAGAGGTTGAGCAACTTGCCTAAGGACACACAGCCAATTTGGAAGGACCCTAGCTGGAGCTAGGATCCTCAGGGCGGGAGTCTTTCTGATGAGTCTCGCCTGTGAGGGTTTCCAGGTCTGAGTACCCACTGACAAGCTGTGGAGGAAAGCAGGTGTGTCCCTTGCTCCACAGAGAGCCCTTGTGCAGTGGGACTTCAGCAGGCTCCTCCTGGAGCCCAGCCCAACCTCTAAAATGGAAGCCAGGGCTGATGGGAGCCAAGCTGAGGCTCATTTTTCTCTCCCAGGATGGCCCTGGACAGGTGTGGACAGGCTCAGAGGAACACAGGAGCAAGCTATGCCTTCCCAGAGCACTTGGAGCTTCGCTCTAACCTGGCAGCAGCTTCCCAGTAAGGGCCCAGGGCTGCCCCCGAGCTATCCTGCACCACCTCACTCAAGCCTGGCTTCAGGAATAAACCACCTTCCGCAGGGGCCCCATGGGGCCAGCACCGACCCCACCCACTGTGCTTTCCTGCCAGGAATTGCCACACCAGGCAGGGAGGACGGTGGAAGTGTTGGCCCCTGTCTGCCACGCAATCCTCTGCCTGAGGAGTGGCAGAAGTGTGCTTCTAGCCTTGCTGCACTAGCTGCTCCAGTCGCCCCCCACTTTGGGCCCCAGCCACCAGGACCAGGTGCAGAGCCCCGGGGTGCCGAGTAATGGATCTGCACAGTGGTTGGGTCTCAGGGCTGTGGATTCAGCTTAGCGTCCTGCCAGGCCAGTCTTCTCATCTGACAAATGGGAGCGAACTAGATCCCGCCAGGAACAGGGTGGCCACGATGTAGGGCCAGGGAAGCCGAAGACCATGGCAAGCGCCCCTCACACAGGAGGAGCCTCAGCTATGCAAGCGCAGGTAGCTTTATTCCTTTATTATCTATAATTCCTAGAGAATGAGTCATTTGGGAGGAAACAATATTGCCGCTAAATGAAAGCTGTGTGGTGTTAACATACTAAGCTGCCAGGGGCTGTGGCTGCCGGAGTCCTCTCAGGCTCTGTGTAGGGCTTGCTGCACAGTGGCACCCGGCAGGGGCTGCTCTTTCTCGGTTTCCTCCTCTGTGATAGGGGGTGTGAGTTGCTAGGGGGAACGGAATGATCTAATGATCCTCTTCGGACCGAGTGCTAAGAATGGAAGCTGGAGGGGTAACAGCCCCATGAGTCAAAGCCCGACCACCAGTGTCTGCTGCGCCCTTGGTGTCCACCTCCCGTGCTGGTCAGAGAGCCCTGTGGGGTGACAGAACGCCCATGGCCCTCTTCCTTGCACCGCATTGTGGCTGACGTGGGCGGGGCCAGGGGATGTGCGCTGCGTACCAGAGTATGCTCCCAGGGCCACAGAAGGCATGAGTGACCCCTCCCACGGACTGAGTGCTTTCCATGGGCCCGGAAGGATGCTACGTGCCTTGTACCCACTTACACCAGCCGCGCTTGAAGCGGGTGTCATCGCTGTCCCCTGTGAGAAGGCTTTGGTAAAGCATAAATCCGTCTGCTGCAGGCCAAGATTGAGACCTAAATCAGAGAAGAGGGAGAGCAGTCCTGGGGCGGCCAGTTCATAAAACCTCTCCAAACACACACACACACACACACACACACACACACACACACACACACACACACACACCGTGGATCCCAAACGAGAGACAAAGCAACCGGGGCTAATTCACTTGCCTGGCTGGATGCACGTTCTTGGGTCCATTTCTCCAGGACTCTGCTGGAAAAGTGCCCCCCCTCCTCCTCTTCCTCCTCCTCTTCCTCCTCCTCCTCCTCCTCCTTCAACAGACAGATGAAAACCCTGTCAGTAGAGAACTAGCTGATCGCTAGGATGCCAAAAACCACGGGCCATAACTAGTCATAAGTACCAGTGAAACTGCAGAAGTTTAAGGCCCAGCTCAAGGGGGCAGGATCTCTGGAAGTCTCTAGAGTGCAGAGGCCTGAGGACAGGAAGCTTGGAGGTTAATGCACGCGAGGCGCGAGGCGGCTGGGGCCGCTCCCCCCCCACCACCACTCCCTCCCCACCCCCACCCCGCTCCTGCCCATGCAGCCTCTCGCCATTTCCAGTCTATGAAAGCTTGAAGAGCCAACCCCAGCCCATTAGGAAAGCAGCTCCGGGAAGGTAAAGGAGGGGTGGGGAGGCTGAGCTCGTTGAGGCCAGGGCAGGAGCTCTGGGCTCACTGACCGGTGCTTGATGGAGGAGTGAGGGGAGCCTCACACAGGACAGGAAATATTTGCTGGTGGGCTTTAAAAGAGAAAAAACAAGAAAATGTGTAGAAATGAGTCCTGTTTGCCTCGGTCTCTTTCTTTCCTTGGTGCCCTGGGGAGAGGCTTTCAGGGCAGAAGTTCCATTCCGGCCACACACTCACAGCAGAAATGGAAGCAAAGTGCCAAGGGAGCCAGAGATGCATGATTGGCTGGGACCACAAGAGGGAGAGCTACTGCAGCCGTGGGCAGCTCCGAGCCTCTGAGAGCCCCTCTGGGGCCCTTTGTGAGCAGAGCTGGATGCACCCTAGGGTAGAACGGGAGCCCAGCATGCCCTTCCTCGGACTCCCCTCTTGCTGCCCATCAGCTCTGGGAAGTTCCTGGCTGCCCGCCTGCCCCTCCTAGCACTGCAATCATGTCCAGCTTCTGCCACCTTGACTTGGTGGCCCCTTGGTGTGACCCAGGATCCCATCTGCCGCCTAGGTCCACATGTCAGCCTCCTGTAGAAGGGTGGGAGCAGGGAGGAGCAGGGCTGCAGCCTGGCAGGGGCAGCTGAGTAGGGGATCCCAGAGCCCTCTGTGGACGCTCTGGGCACACGTGTGCTGGGCCAGCTGGCAGCTTCAGAGCTGGGCAATAGAGGATGAACTAGAATGTACTGGAGGAAGCCACATGCCCGCCAGTGGCGACAGCAGAATCCAAACAGTAGCTGCAATAACTGAACTCTGAGTTACTGCCACACTCAGTCACATGCCTGCGGATTTTGCTGCTTTTTTCTAAAGCAGCCACGAGAAATATTCATTTAAGTCCCCAAAATAAAATAGCAGAGTGGGCAGCCAGGAAAGTTGTAGACTCACTATTTCTAAATAACTGGTATGTATGTCCGTATGTATGTATGTGTTTGCTTGTTTATGCACTGTACGCACTGAGCTACAGCCTGTAGCCCCTCTAATTAAGTGGTTTGTTTTTTTTTTTTCCAAAATACATTATTGGTTGAAGAGAAGAGATCTGGAATTGGGATAAATTTCCCCAGCACAATCTTCCACTGGGCGTGACACAATGGCTGCATGATGTCCCCTGCCTCCTGTGTGTCATGCAATCAAAGACACCCGTGTTAGTGTATAGCTCCCCGGGTTTTTATGAGACACACAGTTGCAGTATTTTTTCTCCTCCAGACTTTCAGTGTCCTCCCTCTTTACATCCCAGATCTGTTGATACCACCGGTCTATTTTCTAGTTCTACAGATTTCACTCTTTCCAAAAGACTGGGGCTACACACACGGCAGCTTTCTGGATTGTCTTGTCTGTTTCCCTCTGACACACTCACCTAAGATGCATTCACCCAGCTTTGGGTATCTTCCTTCTTCCTTCTTCTCAGAGGCATTTCCCCTTGGGATGCAAGTACCAGGACTTTGTGATCTGGGTGCAGATAGGGTGTCTGTTTATGCCTAGGCTGTGCAATTACATAGAGTTGTTGTAAGCCTTCAAGTAGAAAGCTCCTGGCCAACGATCGGTAATCTTCTAAATACTGTATCTTGAAACTAGGGCATTTGTGAATTTCCAAGGGTGGGCTGGCTGATCATGTGTGGGTTAGCAGAAATACAAGGAGGCAAACGTCAGCCAGTTTTACCCCCAAGCTTCTGCTCAACCCCAATCAAAGGGGTCACATTCCTTTCTCTCTCTCTTTTTTTTTTTTTCTTTTTTCTTGTTTTTTTATTACTATCTTTGTTAATCTGACTCTTTGAAACAGGGTGTCACTATGGAACCCGGGTTGGTCTCCAGCTCATGGCAGTCAACCGGCCTCAGCCCCCGAGTGCTGGGGTGACAGCCACGCGTCACCACACCCGGCACCACTCCGCCTCCTTCAGCACTAATGAAGGTCCACTGCCAGTGGCCTCCAGGAGCCAGGGACGGTGCCGCGCCTACCTTCACTGTGGATTCGCCCTATGATCGTAGGCATTTGGCTTTCAGCCTGCTCAGGATGAGGTGGCATGAGCTACATAAACCCAGCGCCATTTCTGTTGACCCCAGGCAAACTGTGGTGGCTCCGTCTTGACAGAATGACAGTAGCAAGGCCAGTCCCACAGAAGGCTGCAGGACCTGCCACCACTTGGCAGGAGCCCCGGATTCCACACGTCTGCTCCTGTACTTTGAAGCTCTCATTTTCTCTCTCACACTGCCATTCTTACTGTTTGGGGCTACTTTGGGAAAGCCTTCATCCCCCCTACTTTTCCAGGCTCGCAGTGAGGAGCTAGGGTTCCGGCTGCAAGCAAAGCCTCCTGACTCCCTCACCTGGAATAAAGAGCCACAGAGAAATCTCTCTGATGGAGCCCGATACCTGTTAGGCCACTGGGATCCCGCAGGAGGGAGGATGCGTTTGCCAAGATGAGAAGAGGTTTCCCTAAGTGGTTCTCTCTGGTGCCTCAAAAGAGCGGCTCACACAAGACACAGTGGATCTCACTTACAGTCCTTCCCGCAGCAAGCAGCTCTCCCACAATGCCATGTTCCAGGACTGCCCCGTATGCAGAGACATGGGTGACTGATTTGATCAGGTAGCATCAGCCTTTGGGATTCCTTCATGCTCCATCTATCAGGTGCTTCCCGGAGCACAGAATGCCATAGTGCAATTACATCAAAACATGTCTGACTTGCCAGCAGATAGGGATTTACTATTTTGTAATTTGGGGCAATGTATGTGATTCTCATTGCTCTATATCTTTCCTGAAATATGGGATGGTCAGTCTTTAGCTAATTTTTTTTTTTTTTGGTGGGGGTGGTACCAGGGATTGAACTCAGGACCTTGCATTTGCCAGGCAGGCACTTATTCCACTAAGCTGTTTAGCCGGCCCCTCAGGATGGTCAGTTTTTAACATGTAAGGCTGCAGATGGCCCAGCACAGCCTTTCCCTGCAGGCACAGAGGACACAGCAGTGTGACATCCTGGGTACCTGCCACACTGAGCTCCAGGGTGACCACCCCCTTTCCCCGTGGTGGTGGCAGTGTGATTTACCATGCAGAAGCGAAGGGTCTTCCACTTGCAGACTAGCACACTCCAGGGCTCTTTTTCTTGGGTTGAGATCTGTGGAGGGGCTGCCTGAGAAGCAGTGGGCAGGTAGGGTTGATTGGGATGCAATGGAATTGAGCCTCTGCCTTTGCCTGGGCTTCATGAGGGCGGCCCTGGGACAAGAAATCAAGTCCCAGTGGAGTCAGAACGCTCAGTGACACACAGCTGCTGCACAGCAGGCCCAGGGCAACATTGGGCCAGAGCTGCAGCGCTGAGGCTGGAGCTGAGGGGACGAGGTGCTGTGCCAAGCCGCCTGTCTCCTGTCCGGTGTGGCCAGCTGGGTTGGTGGCCTGTGGCCTAGGGAAAGCCTGGTGGGCCAGCTGGTTGCTGCCTGGGCAGATAAGATGGGGCTGGGCTGCCAGCTCGGCCCCCAGTCCTGACAGGAAGTGTGACTTCGAGTTATAAGCACGGCTGGGACCAGCCACAGAGTGGGTTTGGAATTCTCCTGGGGGAGAGTGCCCTGCCCAGGACGGTCTTTCTCGCCCTTGCTGCCCGCTTGGCATTGACTTCACAGGGGTTCTAGGCCCCAGGGAAGCACAGGCCCTGTGAGATTCGGGGCCATGAGTCCTAGCTTCGGTCCCTCGATGCTTGTATGAGGCTAGAGGTCCATATGGACAGACATCGCTTCTGTAGCCCTTGAGGCCGAATGGTTGAGAAACAAGTCCCAGATGGGACTCGTGGTTGGTGGGAATGATACTCCCTTGTCATCCTCTTCACAAAAGCAACGATTATCACACAGCCACCTGCCGCCATTTGATGAATCTTCATGATAACCTTATAAAGGAGGCTTGGTTGTTCCCGCTGGGGAGGAAACTGAGGCTGGGGAGATTCAGAGACCTCGGTGCTGCCTGATAGCGGGCAAGGAACAGGGCTGGGACTGGCCGGCTCTTCTGAGTGTGGGGGTCCCTCTGTCACGAGCACGGGTACATATGACTCTCTTAGTTTAGTCTTCTCAGGGTGGGGCCAACCCTGGGGAAGTGGCCTCATTACTTCTACTTCCTGTCTGCTTCCTTTTCCAGGTTTCTCCTTCCTTCTTTTCATCCTTCCTTTTCACTTTCTTGCTAGCTATAAGGGTCAAACATAAGACCCTTATACCTACTCATATTTCCTCCCCACTCCCATTCTTTGTCTTGTGAATACCTTGCTAAGTTGCCTAGGCTGGGCCCTTGCCACACACTGCTTGAATGTCTTCTTTTTATAAGGACACAAGACCCATCAGATTTAGAGCCACCCTGATAGCCTTATTTGAACTCGATTGTCTCTGTACAGACCCTGTACATAAGCCACGTTCAGAGGTCCTGTGTAAGAAAACGGAAGTATGAGAAGATATATGTGTCTATTCATTCTTATAAAAAGACAGGAAAAAGGAAAGAAAGCAATTGGACTGGGGAGATGGCTCAGTAGAATAAGCACTTGCCTGGCCAGGGCAAGGTCCTGAGTTCAATCCCCAGTACCAGAAAAAAAAAAACAGCAAAAGGGCTGGCCAAATAGCTTGGCGGGCACCTGCCAGCAGGCGCAGGGGCCAGCGGTCTGGGCCTGCCCTCAGGGCACACTGAGACAGCAAACGAGACTAGGTGTGGTGGTGTGTGCTTGTAATCCCAGCTCTTGGGAGGCTGTAAACAGGAGACTCACTATGAGTCCAATCTAGTAGTGAGACCCTGAACACCCTGTAGACCCTTCCCTGAAATACAGAAGAAGAAGAAGAAAAAAAAAAGACAGCAAAGAATAAACCTGAAATTGAGACTGATTCCCCACGGGGATGGGGACGTGAGCAGCGAGACTTTTCTGCTATCCTGCATATAGCTTTGCACTGTTTTGCTGTTCTAGGATTGAAACCGGGGCCTTTGCACTGAGCTACGACCACCCAGACCTTTTTACTTTTTATTTTCAGACATGGTCTCACAAGTCTCTAAGTTGCCCAGGCTGGGCTTAAACTTTTGATCTTCCTGCCTCAGCCTCCCAGAGTGCTGAAATTACACACGTACATCACCACACCTGGCCTGGGTATAGCTTCTTTCATAGTTCTGAATTATTAAATTAAAAACAAATAATCGATCAATCCGTCAACCATGAGAGGAGCAGCATACAACACAAACACAAAGAAATGGTCTTCAGTTGACTGCCACAACCACTCCCAGGAGGTGAAGGTCCACTCTATAACTTTCCTGCGCACCCACCCGTCTCAGCCGCTCTAGAACGTGGTGCTTGGCAAAAGACAAAGCCGAGCCAAAACACTGGAAAAGGCATTGAACTCTTGCTGGTAGATTTGCTTTCCACTGGATATGCGTTACCGTGGGACACTGGGGCCGAGCAAGGAATTCTGTTGAGGGTCCTAGGAACCAGCTGGAAAAGTAATGAATTCGGGGTTCCAATAGGAAATAGACACAGAAGTGTGTGTGTGTGTGTGTACGCGCGTGCACGCACGTGCACCCTAGTGTGCACACATGCTTATGCTCCAGCTCTGTGCCCCAAGAGAGGCAGGAAGCAACGACAGAGCCCACCGGGTCTGTAGGCCTAGGTGTCAAGAGCTGCAGCAGTGGGCAGAAGGCAACCTGTGCCCAGCTGTTTTCTGGTTGTTGCTGTTGCTGGCTTTTTTGTTTGTTTGTTTTTGTTTTTGTTTTTGTTTTATTTGTATTTGTATTTGTTGGCCTGTTTTGTTTTCAGCACTGGTGGATGCGCAAGCCTTGCACAAGCTGAGCAAGTCATGGGCCTTGGAACTCCAACCTGAGCCCAGAATCGCTCTGTTGCCCAGGAAAAGAAGGGAGGGCTCCTAGCGTAACAAGGACCCAAGAGGGGCTCAAGCTAACATTGAGTCCAGAGTGTAATGGGTCAACTGAATTTTGTGCTGTAACTATGGGAAATTATTAGGTTCTCCTATGCTTCCTTTTATCTATTCTAAAGCACATGTTCTCACCCTCTGTTTAAGGCTGTTTAGTAACAAGTAACTGAGTAACTGCCTCCTCTCCCTAATCTAATTCAACAGTTAAAAAATGTTCCAGGACCACAAAAAGTTCCTAAGGCCCTAAGATTACCCCGACCTTGATTGCTTTACTTACAAACATCCAAATTCCGAGGCCAAGACTGTTTGTTCTGTCAAGTCCCGTAAGATTAAATGCTTCCTCGCTCAGAACTTCACAGACCGCCCACCTAACCTTATCTGCAGACCAGAATGTGGTTTTTCCGCTTTAAAAGACCAGCTGAACCTTGCTTCACTGTTGAATAGCACCTCCCTACACCGAGTGAGGCTCATCAGTTGCAGGCCTGGCTAATAAACAGCTCTCTAAATTTTAATCTGTTCTGCTCTGGGCCTCTTATTCAAACCCACAACACAGAGAAAGTCTTTATACACACCAAAGGAAAGCCAGGCTCAGAAGAATACAATGTGAATGACAGAGATCTGCTGGGAAATAAAAGTAGGACAAGATAGGGGTCAGGGAGATGGCTCAGTAGAATAAGCACTTCCCTGGCAACCACAAGGGCCTGAGTTCAATCCCTAGTTCAGTCAAAAAAAAAAAAAAAAAAAAAAAAAAAAAAAAAAAAAAAAAAAAAATTTTTTTTTTTTTTTTTTTTTTTTTTTTTGCCAAAGTATGGAAGCTTAGTTCAAGCAGTAGCTAAACAGGAAGAGGTTCTTAGGCCCTGCTGCTTTCCAGTGATATCTCGACTAGACCCTAATAATTAAAGTCAAGCTATTCTGGATTATTGTGTATTTGATTTCAAATCGTTAAAGGAATTAAAACAGAGGGTGGTTAATAATGGAGCTCAGGGACCATTTACTCTCTGGCGTATACATTTGTTGGAAGAAACTTCTCATCTAACTCCCAATGATGTGAGACATTTGGTTCGGTCTGATTTGTCACCTAGCCAATATTTAGACCTTAGTCTTCATCTATAAAAGGTTGCTTGGATCAGGCTGCCAGGAACAAACAGGATAATGCCTGAGCCAATATAGCTGCGGAAATGCTCCTGGGCACCATGAGGGGTTTGCTGATACAGCTCAACAGATAACATACCAGTGAGGTATTTGAACAAACGGGCCATCCACTGAGGCAGACTTGGTTTACTTGTCCCCCATTGGCCTAATCATTTCCCAATATTTTATAAGATCCAAGAGAACCAGTTTGTGATTTAGTGGTAAGAGGCAGGCTCCTGTCAGGTTCCTCATAGTCTCCAGTTTACTTACGATAATCCTAATCCCAAACTGCAAGCAAGCTCCAGCTATGGTTAGGGCTGCAAAGAATTTGGCCAGTTCTATCAAGACCTGCCAGGTTCTCGGCACAGAGAGCCACAGGGGCGTTGCATTAGCTCAAGCAGTACTGACCTTCACCATGAGAGTCACACATGCCACCAAGAGGGGGACCAAGGAAATGGCTCAGTAGAATAAGCACTTCCCTGGCAAGCACAAGGACCTGAGTTCAATCCCCGGTTCAGCCAAAAAAAGAAAGAAAGAAAGAAGAGAAATGCCACCAAGAGTGTGAGACGTCCCAGCTGTGGAGAACAGGCCACCTCCATTGGCAGTGTGCTGCTCCTCATGAAGGAGACAATTCTTCTGCTCCTAATAGTCCAGGAAATGTTAGCGTTGGGAGAAATGAAGCAGGCGCCCCCTCCTGGGCCATGCCCTCACTGTGAGAAAGGGAAACAGTGGGTATGACCCTTCTGCTCAAAACACCATAAAGATGGAACTCCTGTGATCAGAAAGTGCATTTGGGGCCAGCCCCGAGATCCCCAAATAACAGGGGTGACCCTTGCCTCAAGTCAGAACCTTAGTTAAACTTACCCAGTATGTAGGGGCTGGGGATTTAGCTCAGTGGTACAGCATCTGCCTGGTAAATGTGAGATCCTGAGTTCAATTCACAAAAAAAAAAAAAAAAAAAAAAAAAAAAAAACTATATATATATATATATATATATATATATATATATATATTCAAGTACAGACCCACCCACCAGCAGGCCAATGGCCCAGAAGGGATCTTACTATCCTTACTTCCAGGACTCCAAGGAGTGCAGGACTAGATCTCTCTGCTGCTCAGAAGGTCACCCTCATGGTCCTATTGACATTTCCATGGCAACTTGGGGACTCCCCCCAGATACACTATCAGACTGATCATGCGAAAAGCAGATTTAAATTTAAAGGGTACCAGTATAATAGGTGCTGATTGTAACAGGGAAATGCAGGTTGCTGTTCAGCCCATGGATAGTTGGAGATCTGAGCCAGGCGATCCTGCAACCCATTGACTTCTGCCTGCCTGCAGCTGAGGCTGATGATACAAATTACAGACATCCAGGGACGTATCTAAAGGAGATGTATAGTTGACTCAAATGCTAAGTGAGGGGAGACCTATGTGTTCTATTAGTATCAATGGAAGAGATTTTCGGAGCTTGTTAGATACAGGTGCTGACATCTTCACAATGTGTTCTAATCAGTGGGCTGTCTCTTGGTCTATAAAACTGGCTTTGACCTCATTAGTGGGGTTCAGGTCACTACAGATGGCTTTACAAAGTGTGCTTCCTTGGCTTACTCAGGGCCAGAGGACCAATATGGTTCCTTCCTGCCTTAGCTAGCCTCTATCCCTGTTAATCCATGGAGGAGGAGTGATTTATTAAAGGAATAGAAAATGAAATTAACCACCTATTCTACATCTATGGTTGAAAATATGACAAGGATAGCATATCAGTCTGGACTGGGATTGGGAAAAATCTTAGAGGGCAATCCTGAGCCTTTTACGTGTTGAGGTTAAATTAGATCAGACAGGAATTGGCTATCAAACCCATTTTTAGTGGGGGTCATTGATGCTATCCCTTCCAAAACAACTTTGCCCTTAGAAAGGACCCTTAAGACTCCAGGATCAGTGGCCCCTCAAAAGGAAGAAGCTTGTATGAGTTTATACAGGAACAGACTCAACTGGGTCACTCAGGGCCATCAGTTAGTCCTTGGAATACTGCTGTGTTGGTTATTCCCAAAAAAATCCAGCCAGTGGAGACTGCTACAGGGTTGGAGAGCAGTGAATGCTTGTGAGCAGCTGATGGGGGCTTCGCAGCCAGGGCTTCTGTCCTCTGCTGCTGTGCCCAGAGAGTGGACCCCGGTTGTCATAGACCTGAAGGATTGCTTCTTTACAATTCTTTGCATCCTTCCGGTCCTCGGAAGCTTGCTTTCTCTATATCTGGTATAAACTTTAAGGAATCTATGAAAGGTGTTGGCGGGCAGTTCTGCCCCAAGGGATGAGAAAACAGCCCTGCCTTGCAGCAACATGCTAGGACAAGCCCTGCAAGGTCCCGGGAACGAGGTCCTCGAGCACACGTCATCCATGACAGAAGCAGCGATTCATCAGCAATGGATTCTAAATCTCAGCTGTATGACTTGATTGCCTTGGTGAAAAGGGACTGAGAAGCTTTTGTCCTTTGCCTGGGCCCTAGTAAAGTACAGGCTTCCAGCCCTTCTTATTATTTAGGAACTTTACTAACTGAACAGATGGTGAGACCTCAAAAAATTAAAATAAGATGAGATCAGCTGTTCACTTTAAATGATTTCCAAGACTTTCTAGGAAACATTGATTGGATCTGTCCTGAGTTGAGCAACCACTTATCAAATTAAAACATCTTTCTGATACTCTGAAAGAAGACTCTTAAATCAACTCTGCACAACAACTTTATTTTTCTTTTTTTAAATTTTTTGGTGGTACAGGGGTGTCTTAGTTACTCTTCTTTCATTTGCTAGAACAAATACCCAACATCCAAAATGAAAGAAGGAAAGGTTTATTTAGCTCACAGTTACTGGAGGTTTCAGTCCATATTCAGCTGGCTCCAGAGCAGAAGGGCGCATGGCAGAGAGCAGCAGCTCATGGCAGCCGAACAGTAACAACAACAAAGAGCAAGAGCTAAAGAAAGTCTTCTTTCTGTCTGTTATACTATGTTCAGGCTCTCTGCCCCAGGCTGGAGGAAGTACTCACACCCATAATCCCAGCAGTACTAAGACCCATAATCCCAGCCTTGGATCACACATACTCTCAGTGGATCATGCGTTAATCACAAACTCTAGTTGTCCCCACCCCATGACTACATGAGGCTTTGGGGGGACAACTAGACACAAACCATAACACGGGGATTGAACGCAGGACCTTGTGCTTGCGGGGCAAGTCCTTATTTTACTGAGCTATCTCCCTGGCCCCTGCACAACAACTAACACTTGAAGCTCAGAAAGAATTACAAATAGTGGAGACAATATTATAAGAATAGCAAGTGTGTTCTATGACCCCTCATCTTGGACATTTTAGATACTCCTCATCCTCCTACTGGATTTTTGGGTCAATTTTATGATTCACAACTGTTTCCAATTAAAGGGTTACATCATTCTAATCAATTGATGAAGAACTTACAGTAATATACTGAACAGATTGCTGAAGTTGTTGGCTTGGGGAGGACCTGCTCCTGTTGGTTGTTTGCTGTTGACCCATCTATAACCGACTGCCTGTAGATTTATCTCAAAGGTCTATTGTATTACAGAAAGTGATCTATTGGCAAGTTGCCTTTGCTGGTTTTATAGGACAAACTGATAATCATTTTCTTTTTTCACTTTTTCCCTCTGCCCCTGATAATCCTTTTTCTAATGGTCCTATTTTTCAATTCTTCCCGAAACATCCATATATCATTCCAAACTTACACAATTAAAGCCAACTCAACTTTAGACAGCTCCTGAACAGGAAAGGGAGCGGACTGGAGGAATGGCTTCCAACAGGTCATTTTGATCTCAGAGTTTTCAGCTCAATAGTTAAAAAGCACTGCTATTTGATCCCCGGGCGTGTTGAGACAGCAATTGAGACGGGGCATGGTGGCTCCGTGCCTGTAATCCCAGCTCTTGGGAGGTGGATCACTGCAAGAGTCTGATCTAGTAGTGGGATTCTGAACAAGAAGCTTCAATCACAAGTGAGCGTGCTAGAGACCACAGTTCTTTGCATGGGAGATCAAACTGAAAGCCTACAGACACAACAAAGCTTCAAGCATCACTGTAAGGTCACCAGTTTTCTATAACTCCCCTGTGCTACAACGGGTCTGCTCACCCCTGGGAACACATTAGAAAACATCCAAGGGGCCATGCATCAAAATGCAAGCATCTGGACCCAGATGCTTCACAAAAAGAAGCTATGGTCTGTGCCTCAACAAACTTACAGTTTTGATGAACAAATACCAAAGTGGGATAAATTTTCTGATGCCCACAACCAGCTGAATCCTTTTAAATATCCCCAAGGCTTGTGTCTCATTTCTGTGTTGCTATACTTGTGCTATGTTTACTTCTTCTGGTTCTATTCTTAGCCTGCTGCAGAGGAGCTCAAATCCATGGGTGCCCACAAGCTCTGCAGCCTCAGCTCATGCTGATTCAATTTTTGCCATTAAACAAGGAGAAAGGAGAAATGGGTGGGGACCACAGACTATAAATTGAGTCCAGAGGATGTCCGAGGCCATCTTTGTCCTTCCCTGTAAGCCACAACTTGGACACTTCCTGCTGTCTCAGGCCCAGCTGAGGGCCCACAGCTCGTGACGCTGTGGCATTCACAGGGCACAATAAGACCTGCTGAGTATGACAAGGACCTTCAATGCCAGGTAGTAGCAGCAGTAAAATTTTTTTGGGGGGAAGAAGCAGTTTCCCTATTGGCCCCATCTCACCCTTGCAAGAATACTTTGTTCTTTCTCCTAGCCCACAGCAATAATCACCCTGTTCCAGAAGTATACTGCCCTCCCTGTAGGTTCCATCAATAGTGGGCCAGCTGAAAAGGGTTTTATTTCTGCCCATCCTGAGGCACTGACCTCCCGGCCCCTTTTCCATGCATTACTCGAGTCTCTGTCTCTTATTTCATCCCTGGCTGTACCCCTCACACAGGCAGTTGCCAATCTTAGCCAGATCCCCAGCAGGGGATGACAAGGTCTACAAGGTGTTCAGGGTCTCACTACTAGACCAGACTCGCAGTGATCTGCCTGTTTACAACCTCCTTCAAAAGATGGGGTTACAGGGGTGTGCCACCACGCCTAGTCTCAATTGCCATCCCAGCATGCCCCCAGGGGGTAGGGCCTTGGCATCAAACCCTTGTCCCTGCACCTGCTTGCAGGTGCTTTAATTGGCTAAGCTATTTGGCAAGTTATTGTTCAACAGATGAAGAGCTTCAGTTTTGCAAGGCAAGGAGTTCTGCTGAGGAGGATGGTGGTGATCGGACCACAGCAGTGAGAACACGCTTACTGCCATGAACCACACCTGAGGAATGGAGCAGATGGCAAATCTAATGTTATGGGCATTTTACCACTATTTAAAAAATTGTGTTTTATTTTATTTATTTATTTTTAAATGGACACTATTATGGTTTGTGTCTAGGTGTCCCCCTAAAGCCTCATGCAATCACAGGGTAGCTTCTAGAGTTTGTGATGAATTCATGACCCAATGTGGGTATTACAGGTGTGAGTGCTACACCCACCCCGGGTGGATAGCCTGAATACAGAGCTGTTTCTCTGCCATAAACTGCTGTCCTCTGCCATGAGCCAGCCAAGTATGGACTAAAACCTCTGCTAACTGTAAGCTAAATAAAACTTTCTTTCCTTAATTCTGGGTGCCTGGTATTTTGTTCTGGCAACGAGAGAAAAGTAACTGAAACATACCAAAACAGCAAAGCAGAGTTGACTAAATCTTAGATAATTTGAATGCAAAAATAAATAATAAAAGAAACAGATTACAACCCAGAATAAAATAAGAAGCCTATGGTCTGTATTGATATAAACAAACGAAAGGTAAATCTCTGCCTCCTGTCAATCACATCCCAACAGGTGGAGAAGGGCTGATGTAGTCGGAACATCACGGGATTGGCAAGCACCAAAGCAGAGCCTATTGCAGACAGGAATAATGAATGAATATTAAAATTATTGATGAGATCAATCAGTTTGATGAGACCCAGAATATTAACACAATTTCACTGCCTCTCCCCATGAGGTACTGATGAATTCAAAAGAGCAAAGAGCCACTACAGCTCAGAAACGGGAGGGGATCCGCATCACTCTGGACAGTGAGTGGACACAGTGACACCAGCTACCCTCTGGTGTGGTGCAGAGAGACAGACCCATCGTCTTTCTGTTACCTTGTTGCGATGGGGAGGAGCCCACGGTGAAGGTCATTCTACTAGGGAGATCCGATGGGGAGGAGCCCACGGTGAAGGTCATTCTACTAGGGAGATCGCCTACAAGTTTTCAAAAGGAGCAGAGAGACAGCTTCAGATTAAAGGAGCCTAAACAGAGAGAGGGTGGCCGAGTGCGGTCCCTCCTGGATGGGATCCCAGCTGCTTTTAGCATTTCTTTCTTGTGCTTTAAAGGACGTGAACAAGGCAAATGGGGGTTTGAAGACATCTAAGGATGAGTTAGAGATGATGTTAAAACTTCCTGGCTTTGAGCACGGCACTGCCCAGTAGAGGAGGATGCTTTTGTTTCCAGGAAACCACGTGGAAGAATTTGGAAAGGAAAGGTCATTAACTCTGCGGTTCACTCACAAACAGTTCAGAGACACAAGAAAGGTTCAAGGAGGAAGAATGAAAAAAACAAAAGCAGTAAAGTATAAACAGTAAAGTGTAAAAAAAAAAATTGAACCATTTTTCCAACTTTTCTCTATGCCTGAAATAATAATTATTAATTGAATAATAATGAATAAATTAATAATAATATTTATTATTAATTTATTCATTTATTTTTAGTGGTATTGGGTATTGAACCCCAGGGTGTTCACACTAAACGACATCACCCGTCCTTTCTTGATTTTTTAACTAACTGGCATTGATGCAATGCTGGGAGGGCAGAGCTGGTAAGAGGCAGGCCAGCTATCAGGGTGTCACCCCCCTGAGCTGAGTTTACCAGAAGAGACCCCACCCGCCCAGACAGCGCCGGAGAGCTGGTGGGCGGCAGGACGCGCCTCCTGGTGGTGAAGTGGAGTCGCGCTCCAGGGCAAACATTCGAATCCGAGCTGGGGGAATAGCTCAGGAGAATAAGCGCTTGCCTGGCAGGCCCAAGGGCCTGAGTTCAATCCCTGGTTCCAATAAATAAATAAATAAACAAACAAATAAATAAATTTGAGTCCATACACATGGGTCTGGTGCTGCTGGCTTTTCAAGGGGCTATTTCTGGCGGGATAGATGCACCTCTTTTGCCTAGATCCACCCCTTTCTCTCCTCAGGTGACCCAAAGATGTGGAGGCTCAAACCAGCACTCCACCTCAAAGCTCACCGGCAGAACTACCACTCCTCTTCACACCCCAGACAATGCCAGGACAGGGTTTGCAGGAAGACCCAAACTAGCGGTGGGGGCGAATGTTCTGACGTCTCGAACCTGGGGAAGAGAACTGAATGTCAAATCCCAGCCAAGATGAGTGACATGTTAGTCGTGGAACTGCCAGCAGAGGTGACATAAGCTGCTCAGATATGGAAATGCTGCTAAGAGGAGGAGAGGGTTCACAGCGGGACACCCCAAGGTGCACTCAGATGAGAATCCCAGGTATGTGTTGTTCTGTTCCTTCCGTTATAATAGAGGAGTGACATGAAGAGATAGCATCCACTCAGTCCTGGGACAGGGGTCATTCTGGGTGGTCTTTTTCCTCTGCTTCCCCTTGACCCCAAGTAGGGAGAAGGAAGGGATAATCTGGTTCATCCAGCAAGCAGCCCATGACTCAGATACTGAACCGGACAGGGCTGCAGGGAATATGGGCTTCACACATATTCACTGTTCTTTGCTCAGATGGCAAACCTGGCTTCCTGTGGTGGCACCTGACACCCTCATGGCAACCGCAGGAGGACAGCACAGTTTAATTTCCCAGTGAAGAAACAGGTTCCAGGAGGGAGAGTGACTTTTCTGTGGCCACCCAGCTATGAAGCCACAAAGCCAGGCTGCCATTCCCCTCTGAGGGCCTGCTCTGTCCCATCCCACTTTCCAGCCTATCCAGAAGGGAGGGGACAGTCTACCCAACACACACTTGAAGTGTGGTCCTTTTCCAACTCAGCACTCACCCCAGGAATGTTTAGAGTTTTCCTCAGTATCTTCTAAATGGAGAATATGAAAAAAAAAAAAAAGTATATGAAGTGGCCTGTAGCCACTTCATATACTTTTTTTTTTTTTTTTGCATATTCTCCATTTATGGAAGAGGAAGAGAGGGATCCATCCCACACACAAGTGGGCCAGCCCCTCCTACCTTCTAGCCCCTATGATTTTCCACCAAACCTGGCCTCCCCCAGACAAAGGCAGGACACAAGCAGGGATATAGTGGCCACTGTCAGCTCTGTTCAGGGGCTGGAGTCTTGTCACCTGGTTCTTGGCTGTGTCCCTCCTCTACGAGTATTGCTTCAGTGGGGAGACTTAGGAACCTACTGAGGGCTACGCTGTATCCACTGCAGGGAGAGAGGCTCAGAGGAAGGAAGGAGTCTTAGACAAGCCTCCCTCTGGGCTAGCTTCCGTAAGATACCTCCAGGACTTCAGCCACAAGGCCAGCTCTGAGGCATGAGAGTGCCCAGCCCTGTGTAGGGCTGATATAGGTCTGCCTTGGACCATGGCTTCCTCATCTACAGTGTGGTATGGGAGGCCCTGGGGCTAGGCAGGAGAGCCAAAGGCTTCGGACTTTGGCTTCGAGGCCAGTGAGGCTTTGGGGTCAGCTGTGCTCTCCAGGTCCACTCCAGCACAGCTCAGGAGAGCTCAGCCTCTGAGCCCTGACTCACATCAGTAAGGCAGAAGAGAGAAGTGCACTGCAGTGAGAACGGGAGGTGATGGCAAGTATTGCTGGGCCCAGGCACAGTACTTGGTGGTGACATTGTTGCTCCGCGCTGCTGGGGTTGCGACAGAATGCCTGACACACAGCCTGAGGAGGAAGGAGGTGGCACATTTGTCATTATTGAATGTTCATGGTACAGGCCACGATTCATTGGCCCAGGGAAACAGAGCAGTGAAATAAAATAGGCTGAGTATGGGGGTGTAGCCCTGCAAGCACTCTGGGAGGCTGAAGCAGGAGAACTGCAAGCTCAAGCCCAGCCTGGGCAAAGTTGGTAACGTAGCAAGGTCTTGTTTCGAAAATAAAAATTTTAAAAAGGGCTGGGGACGTAGTTCAGGGCAAGTGCCCTGGGGTCAATCCCTGGTACCACATAAAGTGTGCAAGCACGCACGTGTGCGCGCGCACACACACACACACACATACACACACACAAAAGTGCAGTGAGAGGGCAGAAAGCAGCCACAGGTCTTGGTCTTTTGCCCTCATCTGCCCTACATGAAGCACTCAGGGTCCTGCAAGACAGTGCTGCAGGGTCAGTCTTATCCCCGAGAAGTTCAGTGAACCCTAGGATAAGGCAAGAGAACTGTGGAGTGGGACAGAGGAGAAGGGGCAGCCCCGACGACACGGAGTGCCCCATTTTTCCCTTCCTACCTCCAGCTGTCCCCCAACCTTGGCCATCCACCTTGAACACCAGTCAGAAAACAGCACCCGCAAACCCTCAGGTCCTGCGACAGAGCCCGCCTCTAAATGGACCAGGTGGGCGGGGTCTGCTCCACCTTCTGAGTCCTGATCAGGCTCTTTCCTCTCCCCCAGCTTGACCCAAGCAGCCCGGTCCCCACCTCCAGCTCTCCTCCCTCGGCGCTCTTTTTCCGGGATTTTCACTTTGGAAGTCCCCTATGCTCCCAAGGCTGAGGACAGCGGCCCGTGCTCTCCAGCCCGCACTGCTCTTCTATCCTCAGAGAAGGGTGGCGGAAGGAAGCCTCCTCATGCCTGCGGCCTTGCACCTGCACGAGCCGGGAACACTTTCGGAGCTGGCTGGGGTGCAGCCTGGCGACAGCAACTCCTTCGCCTCAGCATCGCAGAGCACACGCGCGCACTTACTATCAAACAGATTGAGGTAAATGTTAACGTGAATGTCTGCGAGAAGTCTATCCCCGCAGAGGCTGAACTGCACAAAGAAAGGACAAACACTTGAGCACGGCCAAAAGGCCGATAAGCGACGGTGCGGGACAAGCGGTGGGATTGCTGGTTTGGGATGTGACTCATTTTTATGTGTCTGGGAACCTGACTGACCTTCCCCAAACAAAGGAAGCTGCCAAAGTGCTTTTTTGGAACGCACAGGCGCTTGGACCAGCTAGGCGGGGCGGGGGGAGGAAAAGAAGGCGTGGAGTGGGGCGTGGCTACAGTGGTGGGCGTGGCAATGGGAAAGCCCGGGATGAAGTGGGCGGGACGATAGGGATGGCCAGAGAGGGAGACCTGGGAGAAATGGGTGGGTGTGGCGACGTGGTGGGCGTGGCCCTGCCTGCGCGCGGACTACAGCTCCCGGCATGCCCGGCGCGCACCGTCCGCGGCGCGGAGCCGAGGATGCAGACGCCGAGGCTGGCGATGAGGATGGAGGCCGGAGAGCCAGCGCGGCCGGCTTCGGTGGGCGGCCGCGCCGCCGGCGGCTGGGGCAAATGGGTGCGGCTCAACGTCGGGGGCACAGTGTTCCTGACCACCCGGCAGACGCTGTGCAGGGAGCAGAAATCCTTCCTCAGCCGCCTGTGCCAGGGGGAAGAGCTGCAGTCGGATCGGGTGAGCGCGCGGAGGCGGCGACGGGGTCCTGGCTCCTGAACCGGCGCTGTCCCGCCCGGCCCGGCCACTGCGCCCGCCCGCAGCCTGGGGCCCGGCCGGGTTGTTTCCGGGGAGCCGGAGGCGGGAAGAACTGGCAAGAGGAGGGAGAGGGAGTGGAGCCTGGAGTGTGCCCATTGCGTGGCAACGAGGCGACGCAGGCCGCGGCCCCTTGGAGCTTGCAGAATGCCCCATCTGGACCCGCTTCCCGAACAGGACCCCCTCTCCGAAGAGGAGTTGAAGGGGCCCCCGTCCTGCGCTTCGGGGTGTGCAGGGTGGAGGGGTGAGGGGAACCGGTGGAGGAACTGGGTGTCTTCTGCACGGCGCTTAACCTGGGAAAAGCACTGGCCCACCGGACATGATTTCTGGGCAGCAGCCATCCTGCTCTGGTCACCTGCATGACCTTGGGTGGAACCCTTCCCTCCTCCGGGTTCAGCCTCCTCCCCTGCAACCCAAGGGGCTGGTCTGGAGATGACTTCAAAGGCTCCCTGTCTTGTGTCTTAAGCTGTGACCTTGGGCAAGTCCCTCATCGCCTGGTGTAGCCCAGTTGTGCAGATGCCTGCCCTATCTCCCTGCATGCTGCCAGTCTCCAATCAGAGCCAGGTTCCTTTGGAAATTTGTAAACACCCCTGAAAGACTGGGAATGTGGTGAACAGTAGTGCTGGCCTTAGGGGACCCTCCAAGAACTCTATGTTGGACCATATGCCACTCAGTGAAAATCCACCATGACCTCTAATTATGGTGAGAGGGGAGAAGTTCCAACAGGACACATTGTTGGCCCAGTCAGGAAAAGGCAGGGGCAGAGTTTGAACTCAGGTCCATCTGACTCTAGGGCTTTATTGCACCATGTTGCCTCTGGCTACGCCCTCCCCAAAGTCCCTTCCTGGATCTCTTGAGAGCATTCTTATAGCGGTTGGCTGGAGGGGCCAGGAGTGGACTCATTTATTTTACCAACCTATGCCCTCCTCTGCATAGGATGAGACTGGGGCCTACCTCATCGACCGTGACCCCACCTACTTTGGGCCCATCCTGAACTTCCTCCGACATGGCAAGCTGGTACTCGACAAGGACATGGCGGAGGAGGGTGAGTTGGGCCGGAAGGCTGGCCTGGGGCCCACATCGTTGCACTGCCTCTGCAGCCTGCTGAGGCCTAGAGCAGGTTGGATGCCTGCTTTCTCCCATGTGGGCAGGGTTGATGATTCTCAGGGTCTGTGCCAAGCTTTCACTGAATGAATGCTGTCAGGGAAGTTGACAGAGACATGCCTAAGGGACAGAGGAGGCCATTGATACCTTAGGGCCTCTATTATGGGCAGAGATGCCCTTTTTCTCTGGCATCCTGGAAAGACAGGTGTAGGTGGTCACACCCAGAAGCAGGGCTAGGCCACATGTGGTGTTGGGCATGGGGAAGGCTCAGCCTTCTTTCTCCGGGTGCTCCAGCGTCTCAGATGCTGCCTGGCAAGGGCTGGCAGGCAGTAGGTGGGCAGAGCGGGTACCTCCTCCCCAATCTGGCACCCTCTGCACACTGCACTGGTTGTGGGTGGAGGGGGGGTGCTCTCTATGAGGGCTTCCGTTCTGGCGAGGCTGCTGTGCCCACATCTGGGCCTAGCACACAGTGGGGAAGCCGTGGCAGGAGAGCAGTTTGTTAACAGCCCAGGCAGGGCACAGGACTACAGTCAGTGCTGAGTCAACTTTGCCCAGAGCACAGCGTGGGTCTGGTCAGCTGACCCAGCACGGCCAGCTAGGACACATCGCTTCTGTCTACATCTCCATTGGTGTCTCTCAAATGGGGCAGTGGCCTGCATTCTAGAGCACTCATGTTGGTCTTGCTAGAGGCGTCCAGAGTCCTGTGCCCCCCGGGGATATTGACACAGCACACCTTAGCCCTCTCCACCCTGGGCCATGCTCTCCTTTCTCTGACCCTGAGAGGGCCAGGTAACTCCCTCAGTTTCCCTCGTAGGTCAGGGAAATTGAGTACGTGTACAGCCCGGCTTGTACAGCCTGGCTTGGCTGATCCCTAGCAGCAGCCACTGTGGGAGCCCAGGTGCTATGGGTGTGGCCGGGGCCCAGAGCAGATCTCCTGGGAGGGGAAGTGAATGCTGCAGTTGCGTCAACAGCCAACACCTGTTTACGGGTTCTGGGCTTCTCAGAGCCCCGCTACTTCCAGCACCTTCCAACAGGGCAAGGTCCCCATTCAGGCAGATGGGAGATCTAGGAGGGGATTTGGTGAGCTGTGTGACTAGAAATGTTACTAAGCACCCCTGTACCTCTGTCTGTGAAATAAGGGGACAGCAGCACCCACCACACTGGCCCTGCAGGGCCAGATGTCTCTTCTGTCACCTGCTTTGGGCAGCAGCACTCACTGACTGCTACCTGCATGTAAGATGTCACGTGGCATTGCAAAGCAGGGGAGATCAGAAAGGGGCTCTGAAGTCCATCCTGGCTATGACCACAAAGTGCCACAAGCTGGGTGGCCTATAAACCACAGCACTTTCTTTCTCTCAGCACCTGTAGGGTTGGGCCCTCGTGGCCACTTCCCACAAGAGCCCTGATCCCATCAAGGGCGCCACCCTCATGACCTCGTCTCCCATAAGGCTGTGTCCCTCCTAGTACCATGACACTGGGCATTATATTTCAACATATGAATTTTGGGGAAACACAAAACAGTCCAAAATAGGCCATGCGCCTCGGGAGCCCAGAAGCCAGAGGGACCAGAAGTGTAAGAAGTCAAACAGGGAACTCCAGCTTTTGTGTGTGTGCTGGGGGGGTAATTTGCACCATCCCTCAGATTTTGCCATAAAATGGTACAGTGACAAATGTTCTCCCCATGCAGAGGGTGAGCCCAAGGGGCTCTGCAAGCTGCAGTACTGTGCCTCTGTAGTGGGAATGGACTCTGCAGGCACTGGCTCTGTGACCTTGGGCAGACTTCCCCTTTCCAAGTACTCACTTCCCCAGTTCAGGGGATGGTGAAAGCACCCACCTCTGCTTTCGAGCATTCAGTGCTGCAGAGAGTATCACATTCTAGGGCCACGGGCCGGGGAGATGTCTAGGGCCGGCGAGATGTCTAGGGCCGGCGAGATAGTTCAGCACTGTTAAGCACCTGCTTAGGCAAGTGCACAGGGACCGCAGTTTGATCCCCAGCAGTGCTATGCCAGCCCTGCCCCAGGGTGGGCTGAGCCAGCCACCAAAAAAAAAAAGGAAGAGTATCCCATTGTGAGCCTGGGGCCCTGGCACTTAGGGTGTGCCTGGTAAATGAGACAGTATAACAGACTGGGCCCAGACTATCCCCACTGTTATTCAGAGACCCAACCCCCACATGGTCCTGGACAGGTAACACACCTGCCGGGTCCCCATGCTCATCACTGTGGAGATGTAGGGCAGCAGCTTACCCCTTCCACAAGGAGTGTGAGACCCCCAGCAGGAAGTGCTCCCTCTTGCCTGACCCTTGCTGCACAGCTCACCCCCTCCAGGCAGGTAACCTGAACGGGAAGTGGGTTTGGAAACAGAAGGGACAAGAGGAAAAGGGGGCCAGGCAGCAAGGCTGACTGCGCTGCTGTGCCTGCCAGGGGTCCTGGAGGAGGCTGAGTTCTACAACATTGGCCCGCTGATCCGCATCATCAAAGACCGGATGGAGGAGAAGGACTACACGGTGACACAGGTCAGGACACGTGCCATCCAGCCTGGGGTGGAGTGGGTGGAGAGAGGAAGGCTGGGGCAGGTGGAGCGTCTTGAGGAGAAAGTGGTCACAGCATGCTAGGGCGCTGTCCCTGCCTCTGCCCCTTTTGCTGTGTGTCCTTCTCTGGAATACAGAGGTGCCAGAGTTATTAAGCCATCTCTTTTTCAAAGAGACCAGTCTGTGGGAGGGAGTGGAATTCTGTACCCCGCTGGGAGGCACAGGGCTGCCTACAGAGCAGGAGGCTTGCCACCCCATGGTTTGAAGAAGGGAGGCTCAACTGGTGACCAGATATTCCCCAAACTCTGCCCTCCCTCCCTCTTCTGTCACCTGTGTTCCAGTTCCAGCTCTGCCACCCCCAAGCTGGGTAACCCTAAATAAGTAACTGAACCGTTCCAAGCCCAAATGAAAATTCCCACAATGCACAGGGTCCTTGAAGAATTAAATTAGTTCATGTATGTTGAGCATCTGGCACTTAGTAGGTACTGAGAGCAAAGCTCGCCTCCCTTCTCATTTGCCCCCCTCCTACGGTTTAGGGAGGTAGTGCCTGCCCTCATGTGACCCTCTCCCCACAGGTGCCACCCAAGCACGTGTACCGCGTGCTGCAGTGCCAGGAGGAGGAGCTCACTCAGATGGTCTCCACCATGTCTGATGGCTGGCGCTTCGAGCAGGTAGGCTGGGGACAAAGAGGTGCCATGGAGAACCAAGGGGCAGGCAGGGGCCTCTTCCTCCCTGCAGCCCACCCTCTAGGTGCCCACTGCAGCCCCCCTGGAGACTTCTGACATCAGAGAACAAGGTTAGGTGAGGTCCCTCCCAGCAGTGACAAGGGCAGAGGACAGAGCCCCGGAGTCCTCCCATACGTAAGCAAGGCTCTAGCCCCAAGTTACAGCCCAGATATAAGGAGACGAGGGCCACCCAGGTAGGGTGCTCCACAGGCACAGTCCCAAGGCCCCTGCAGATGGCCCTGTTAATGTCAGGGAAACACCATACAGGCTTCCGAAGAGGGCAGTGTGGCACCTCCTAGGTCAGATGCCCTCAGCAGCAGGCTTCTGTCATCAGAGTTGTCCAAGGGGCACAGACAGTGACATCCCACCACTGGGGTTTCCAGAAGAGCAGAGCCAGAGAGTGAGCCCAGAGTCAGGTTTGTCCTTTCAGGAGAAGGGTTCTGCTGCCCCTCACCCTCCATCATGCAACCCTGGCTGGGGAAGCTGAGGAAAGAGAGGGCTGGGCTGCCTGGCCCCAGAGCCAGAGGTTTCATTCCCCTCTGCAGCTGCCACAACTCCACCTGTCACATCACAGCTCTACCTGGGCCTCAGGTCTTCCTCTGGGCTGTGGGCTAATCGTACATCCTTTGTAGGCCTGTTGTGGATATTGGAAGAGGTGCTTGTAGAATTCTAGGCCTGGCAGGATACCACCCTTGGCCACAAAGTTGTTCAGACTGTTGAAAGTACAGCATTCAGGTCTTAGAGGCTCTGAAGAGGACGCAGAGTGATCTTGAGCTCCAACCCCAATGCTGCATCTTCCTCACTGAGGACCTCCCACGCCATCTCATCTCCAAGCTCTGTCACTAGCAGGGTGATATTTTCCTTCCTGCTTGCTGAAAGAGGGTCCCTGAAAGCCCAATGGGACCTAGTACCCCAATAGGAGCTAGTACCTCTTCAGCCAGAGGGCCATGAGAGTGTGGCTATTTTGGGGACCTGGGACAGGAGTCTCTGGCAGTGGCCCGGCCCTCAGCAGCAGGCTTCTGTCATCACAGAGTTGTCCAAGGGGCACAAACAGAGATAGAGCAAGCAGGGGAGGACCCCTGGTCACTGGGCCAAGGCCTGACCATCCGCCCCACCACTGCTGCCAGGAGGAAAGTGGATATGAGCTGTCATGAGTGTGGCTGGGGTCAGGCCAGGAGAGGGACAGGGAGGGAGGGAGACACCTGGCTTTCTGCCTTCCTGGAGGTGTCCTGAAGCTGGGAGTGCCACCTGAGCAGCTAGGGAAGAGCAGGGCTAAGAGGGTACACAGCCTCATCTGTCCCCGCCTCCACCCCAGCTGGTGAACATTGGCTCCTCCTACAACTACGGCAGTGAGGACCAGGCAGAGTTCCTGTGTGTGGTGTCCAAGGAGCTGCACAGCTCCCCTAACGGCCTGAGCTCAGACTCTAGCCGCAAGACCAAGGTGAGCCCCCGCTGCCCAAGCCCACATCCTGCCCGTCCCCTTGCCATCCACTGCCACTTCCTCCCTCCTGCGGCACACGCATAATCCCATGGTCACAGCCCATGCCATCCATCCCATGGCACATGGTCCTGTCTGCACGCAGCAGTTACACAGGCCCAGGCTGGGGAGCAATAAGGCAGGACCATGCTGAGGGCATAGCCAGGGGCACTGAGTGTCAGGGTACTGGATCCACATGCTGGCTACGGTGTTGTGGCAGGAGACAGAGCAGCTGAACTAGGAGTCAGAGCCTGAGGGGACACTGTATGACCTGGAGCTGGTCTGTCCCCTCTTGGCCCCTGTGCTGAGTCCTCTGTACAGTGTACAGGGTGTCTGCTGCCTCAGGTGTAGCCTCCTGGGCTCCCAAACAGAGAGGTGACTCCAAGAGGTGGAGAGTGTCCCCAGTGCTGCACAGGCCTCCGCCTCGCGAGCTCTGCACGAAGGAACCCTGGGGACCTGGCCCTGGCTTTCCATCCTGCCCAGGAGGGCTGCCCTATGGGAACATCTGGCTGCATCAGAATGTAGGCCAGGGGTGGAGCAGGATCCTGTTCCCTGGAGCCAAGCTAGCTGGAAGTCTCAGGAGCCTCTGGTCAGGCCGGCAGAGCAGGCCAGAGCCAGGCTGGGAATAGGGAGCCCTTCGCTCCTGGGGAGCCGTTCCTGTGTACTGGAGTCACAGGAAGTCCAGCTTCCTGTCTGTCTGCCTGTCTGCCACCCCTTCTTGCTGAGTCCCCTGTCCACCCCACTCCCATGGGGGCCAGCCCCCTACCCTGCCTTCCTGCATCCCCAGATGCCGCTGCTGCCGCTGCTGCTGCTGGCACGGCCCTGTGTCCCCTTGAGTTCCTATCCTGAATCTGACCTCCCAAAGCAAGGCTGTGCCAGGTGGCCTTTAGGACCCCCGGCTACTCCCACCCACTCCTCTTCTACCTCTCGCCCAGCCCCTCCCTGCACGTGTGACAGTAGCCAGGCTGACCCAGAGTGTCCCAGCAGGGCTCTGGCCCCAGCCTCAGCTAGCCGCTTGCCCAAGCTTCCCAGGGGCCGGTGAGGGTCCCCCTAGCTTGTGTGGCTGTAGCCCTCTCCCTCCAGTCCCTTTTGACTTGCTCGTCTGCTCTGGCCTGAGATTGGGGTCCATGGGGACAGCTGCCCTGGCCCCCTCGTTAGTGTCTCCACTCTCTCTTCCCTGGGTCCGCCGGCGGCCACAGAGCGCGGAGGAGCAGCTGGAGGAGCAGCAGCGGCAGGAGGAGGAGGTGGAGGAGGTGCAGGTGGCACAGGTGCAGGTGGAGGCAGATGCCCAGGAGAAAGGTGCAGCCCACCCCCAGGAGGAGGATTGCTAACAGCCGAGCGAGCAAGCGGACCTCTGCCCTCTCCCCGCTGGAGCCAGCTGCAGCCGGCCAGGCCGTGGGGGGCGGGCTGCAGGGTTAGCTCAGTGCCTGGCGCGTGCCCGCCTGCATAACCACCCCTTCTCTCACTTTCTCTTTGCAGCCCAGTCATCTCAGGATCCCGCTAACCTTCCCTCCCTCCCACCACCGCCTCCTCCGCTTCCCGCTGGAGGTCCCGCCTCATCTTCATCCACCTTCTCTTCCTCCTGGACCTCATCTGCACCCTGCCTCCTCCCCCTCTGCCCCTGTCCGGGTTTCCTCTCTGCCTGCTCGCACCTCCATCCCGGGGCTGCCCTGGTCCCAGGACCCCCAGCCCCGCATCCCAGAGCATCCTGCCTGCCGCCTCCTCCCACGCCCCTCCTGGTCCCTCCCGCCTCCCGACCTGGGGAGGAGAGGCACAGCCCTGCCTGTTGTGTGCCCGCCAGCCCTGCCACAGCCACCGGGCACCTCTGAGGCTGGCCTCAGCCCTAGGCGCCACCGTGCCCAGCTCCTGCCACCACCACCGCTCACCTCTCCTCCTTGCAGGTCCCTGTCTGCACCCTCCCAGCTCCAAGCCTGCTCCCCGGCCCCGCGCCCACCCCCAGAGCTGCCATCCCCGGTTGGTAGCCCAGAGGAATGGAGGGAGGGGTGGAGGCCAAGAGGGTGTGCGTCTCTGGTCCTAGGACTGGAGCCCAGGGCTTTCTTCATGATCACTTTCCCGCCCACCAAAGTCTCTCACCCTGTCTGGGCCTAGTGGTGAGGCTCTTGAGAACAGAAAGCCACAAGGTGGGGTCCTTGCCCACCTGCCGCCATCTGCTGAGCCAGACTGTGGGAGAGAGGCTGGAGCCCTGGACCTTGTCCTTGTCCGTGCAACCCCAAGAGCTCTCAGCACTGCATGGGGCACTGGGTCCTCTGTTTTTGTGGGGTGGGTGGGCCAGGCCACCCATGGACACCCTTGGCCAATGAAGAGTAAGCCAGATCTGGCAGGTGCCCTGAGCCCCGCCCCTCCATCTTACCTGCCAGCTGTGTGACTTTGGGCAAGTCATTGTCCCACTCAGGGCCATATTTGGTTTTAAAATGGGGACAGCTGTTCTGTGACTCCTTTTCCCTAAAACAGCAGTGACAGCCTCTCAAGCCCTGTCTCCACCTCAGTGGTCTCTCCAGACAGTCCCTACCCAGCCCAAGCCTGACATGGGGCTTGAGAGCCATGGGCTAGCTGGCCGCCCCTCTCCCTCTCCTCCTGTTCTGGTTCTGACTCCACCTTCTGGGGTCCTCAGCCCCGCTCTTCCTCCAGAAGCAGCCTGTGACTCACCTGCTCTCTCTCCCCCTTTCTCCTCCCCTCTCCCCTTGACTCTCCTCACTGGCCCGGTCTTCCAACCCCTCCTCTCCTCCTGCCCCTTCCCCCTCTTATCTTCTAGCTATTACAAGCCAGAGGCACCCGGATGTGAGGCCCCAGATCACCTCCAGGGACAGGGGCTTCCGATCAGAAATCCTTTATTTTTGTACCACGGGGTGGGCCCCTGGCCCCAGGAGGAAGACGCACTCTCCCCGCTGCCACTTCTGCCTCCACCTGCGGGGCTGTGACTTATCCCTGCCTCTGGCGGTGGGCTGGGGGCCTCCTAGGACCTCACAAGGCCTTCAGTGGGTCCTTGGCCCTGTGGGCAGAGCCGCCTGCTCCTGGCCCAAGTGTGGCGCTGTCCGGCTGTGTCTGCCAGGCCCCTTTGTCCCTTTGCCTGGGCCCCCCTGCTGCATGGTGGATGCTCTCCCTCCTGGCCCTATCACGTCACCTCCTTGAGCCTCGGTTTCCCTGTCAGGGGTAACCTGCCTGCCTGCCTACCTCACAGGGTTGTGGGGTGCAGCAAGGAGCAGAGTCCCTGAAAGCCCTCAGGAGTCAGCTGCCCTTTCTCCCCAGGGAGGGCCCAGCCTAACCCCCAAGCAGGACCCTATTGGCCAATAGAGATTCAGGTGTTGGGGGCAGGTGTAGATTCAGCCCTTTCCAAAGGAAGGGGTAGGTGACTTGGCCTTCAGCGTGGCTATGCCCGTGCCCACTCGTGTAGCTGCAGCACACCCTGCCCACCCGTGGGGCCAGGAGCAGCTCAGGAACTCGTGATGAGGGATGGAGCCCTTCCTCTCTGAGCACGGGCTGGCTAGGACAGGCTGTGCCAGGGCCCCTTGCGTGCGACCTCCAGGGCGGTGCTGACCTCTCAGCTGCATCCCACCCCTCACAGAATAAACTGAAGAAACAGTGTGGCTGTCTCCTTTTTCTGTAGGCCACTGAGGGGCCGGGCCACACTCCAGGCAGGGAGGAATGGAGTTTTTCCTAAAGCCAGGGCCCTTTCCTGGCTGGCAGCTGTGACTGCACCCTCTGCCAGGTGGCTGGAGGCCAGCAGTGCCTCCCCTGCCACAGACACGCCAGGGAGCTGGGGCCCTTCGCCCTGTTGCTGCTACCACTGGCCTCGCCCCCTCAGCACTCGGGAAGCTGCTCGCCAGCCAGTTCCAAGGCCCTCAGAGGCTGTGTCCCCAGGCAGATCCCCAAGGTGAGCTCCCTCTGTGCACCTTTGCCAACCACCCAGAGCCCCCACTCACCTA
The DNA here is from genome assembly GCA_004027165.1 of Ctenomys sociabilis. NCBI lineage: Eukaryota > Metazoa > Chordata > Mammalia > Rodentia > Ctenomyidae > Ctenomys > Ctenomys sociabilis. Next base: position 55,363 of record PVKA01011930.1, read on the forward strand.
CCTGCACTGATTTGAGGGGGTGGCCCCAGAATTTGAGTTTTAGGAAAGCATCCATAGGCAATTCTATCCCGACCCTGACTGCCCTCCCACTCAGCCACCGGCTCCACCCACTGTAGCACCAGCCAGGCTCTGGCTTCCCTGTGCCTGCCCCCTTCTACCCTGGCAGCTCCCCCACCTTGCCTTCTCCTGGTTAGGCCCCCACACCCGCCTACACCTCTGCCCTGTCACCAGTCCCTCCCGGCTGCTGGCCACGTCCAGGTCTGGCCTCCTCCTCCAGCTCTATGCTGGCCTCCAACCTGCTCCACGCTGCTGCACCACGCTGACTCCACTCCCGTCACCCCTGCTTGCAGGCTTCCCTGGGTTCCCATAGCTCTCAGTCATGTCCTCAGCACAACCCCACCCTGTTTTTTTACCTCTTTGAATCCCTCTCCCAAGTCTGTCACTTCTTAGCCTGCATTGTGACAACTCAGGGCTCACTGTACCTTAAGACACTGTGTTCTGTGGGGACCCTGCCTGGAATACCCCCAGCCACACCTCCCAAGTTACAGCATGGGGCCATTGTCCCCATGCTGAGACCAGGAGCCACATTCTTTCCATGCCCACAGAAGCCCATCCAATACCCACTTGGCCAGTAACTTGGGGACATCAGGACAAGTGTCACACTGGAAGGCACAGGACCCACAGCTGGCTCAGTGCCATTGTGAGGGTGCCCTGTCCCTCCAAGCTTCAATCCAGGAGGAATTCGTCACCGTGACCGGAGGGCCCCCACACCATGGCCTTCCTGCTCTCAATGACCTCCGCTGCCCCTTGGTGTCTTCTCCGATGTCTGACAAGCAGGAAGCCAGTCTGTTCCGTCTAGGCCACAAGGCAGGGCTGGTCCCCAGGCAGACACCAAAAGCAGAGCCTCCTGGAGCAAGTGCTTTATTCTTGAGAGTGAGCTGCCCGCTAGGCAGGGGCAGGGATGGCGGAACCCTCCAGCTGAGGTCATCCCGCCCTTTGGCTTAGGGCAGCAGCTGCCCACTTGTCGTCCCAGGCCTGACATCCCCTCTGGCAGGGCCACCTCCCATCTCACAGAGGCTGGGATCTGCTCGGGAGCCAGGGCTGTGCATTGCATCTACACGGGCCTTGCCTGGAGGAAGGAACTTAACCCTTCTTCCTGGGACAGAGAGCTGCATCATCTCACTGAGGACCCCCAAGTATGAAGCAGGGAGAAAGATGAGACCAAGAGGATGGACTAGCAGGTGACAGGGGCTAGGTGTGCCCCCCACCATCCTAGCCCATTGGACCTGGGCCCCCAGGAGGTCCCGACCACAGGCTGATGGCGCTCCCCCTCCTTGTACAGTCTTTAGAGAATGGCAGGGACAAGATGAGGCCTCCTGCCTCTGCAGGGCCACTTGCCCCCAGAATGCTTGTTCCTCCACCTGGCGGGTGTCCTGTGCACTCTCCGTCCAGCAGGTGCCCCCGGCTCACAGCACCTCAGGTCAGTGCCTGCTGGATCCAGCCAATCACACCTGTGATGCGAGTGTAGACGCCAAAGTAGTTGGGCCGGCCACAGCCCAGGCCCCAGCTGACCAGCCCCGCCAGGAACCAGCGGCCGCTGGGCTCCTTGCACACCAGCGGGCCACCAGAGTCACCCTGAGAGGAGGAGAGGACAGGGCTGCATCAAGGATTTGCCAGGTGCCAGCAAGAAAGGCACACCCCAGTTCAAAGCTCTTCCCCAAACCCAGTGAATGGAGTGCAGCCACACTGCGGCCTCCCCATCCCCTGCTCACCTTACCTCCCTTCTGCCCCCTATCCTCTCCACTCCATGGCCTCAGCCCCAGGGCCCCAGACCAGCTTTGAGCCCGAGGCCTCCCTGCCTGAAGTCTCCCCTGCTCGGCAGCCCTCTGCCTCTCCTGGCCACGGTCTCCTCATCTCCACTTCACTGGCAGCCTGGGGGCTCTGCAGGCTAAGGCCCGGCTCTGCACGTGGGCACACCAACCTCCCCCTGCTTGCCAGCCCCGCGGTGTCACCTGGCACGCATCCTTCTGGCCCTTGCGGTAGCCGGCACACAGCATGCGTGGCGTCACCTGGTAGCGATAGGCCTCGCTGCATAGGTCCTGCGCCACCAGCTGCACATCCACTTTCTGCAGGACGTTGCTGGTGGGGCCTGCGGGGGCAAAGGGCAGAAGAGACCAGACAGGGTGCTCAGAGGCCCCCCACCTCCCGCCCCTCCATCTTGCTCTGTCCCTCTGCTCTGGCTCTTTGGACCAGTGTCTTCCTGCATATCTTGTTCCCTCCTCCCTCCCTCCCCAGTGCCCCTGGCCCAGCGGGCTCCCCTCAGCTCAGCTGCAGCCCCGGGGGACATTTCCAGAGCTGTATATACTGTCTCCTTCAGGCCCCTCTGATCCTGCTGTCCAGCCCAGAGCTGCTCTGCACATGCTGCTTGTTAGGGTCCCCGGAGACCTGATGGACCCTGGCACGCAGTCCACCAAGAGACTTGGCCTCTTCAGTCTAGGCCAGGACCCAGGTGTCAGGAATTTGAAGACCCAAGTGCAGGTGGGGAACAGAGTGCCCGCCCTCTATCCTCATGGTGGCCTGAAGGCCCTACCGGTCCTTCCCCAGAGCCTCACTCCGCAGCGTCTGCCCTGTCCCCCACCACCCCAGCTCCACTGCTGCCCCTGTTGGCATCCACTCCTCAGCCCAGGCAGGCGGCCTCCTCCTTCCCTGGCCCTGCCTAGAAGGAGTCTCCTCTGCTGCCCAGCCCTGGTCCTCCCCATCTGTGTCGGCTCTTCCCACTGTGCCCCCCCACGAACACTCTCATCTTTCTGCTTTGCCTAACTTGGTGCCGGCATATAGCAGGTGCGCATAGACGTGCCGAATGAACAAATTAGCAAGTGAGCTGGTCTTGGCCACTGCTTGTCACCCTCTTGGACAAGTCCCTGTCACCTGGGCCCAGGTTTCCCACCGCTCTACAGAACTCAGGAGTGTGCCTGAGGGGCAGAGCGCCCACCCAGCATGCACAAGGCTCTGGTTCAGTGCACAGGACCATAGAATCAATGAATGAAAGTGAATCTCTCCCATCCCACTCCCTGCAGTGGTAAATCATTTTCAAAGGCCCCACCATGCAGCTCACAGCTCAAGGCTATAGTGACATCAGCTGAGCCACAGAACTGAGGGGTGGCTCTGGGGACAGCCAGTTCTGCTCCGTCAGCTCCGAAGGAGAGAAGGCCCCTTCCTGAGAACAGCAGGGTTGTGGAGTGAGGCAGGCCCGGTTTGCAGTCGCTGGCTAATTCTACAATGTGATTTAGCAGAAGCCAAAGGACACCTTGGGGTTCCTCACCCATCGAATGCAGCCTCGATACCCACCCCCAGCCTCAGTGGATTCTATGCCATTGTGTTCCCCCAAACTACAGACTACAAGGTGTGAATAATTAAGAGCCAGGTGCAGTAGCACACGCTGTGATCCCAGTACGCCAAAGCTAGAGACTGGAGGGGTCCAAGTTCAAGGCCAGCTGTTCTAACTTTAAAGAAAAAGGAAAAGGGTCAAGGGTTGAGGCAGTGGTAAAGCTCGCGCCCAGTGTGAACTGAACTGAGGCCCAGGGTTCAAGGCCAAGTACAAAACAATAAAGGTGCTATTAATAAGAGCCTGCTCCAGCCCACCTCCACCCCTGCACCTCTGTCCAGGAGCCTGCATTTGAGCTGTGCTATCCTGGACACCCCTTGCGCTCCCCACATATGACTGAGGACTCGTGTTCCTCTTTAATAACGTGGGGGGAGGGCATGTATGTGTAAGGGGCAAGATCCACAAGCTGTAACCACAGAGGACGAGGACCTGGATGTTGCCACCCCCGCCGTGTCCCAACCCCCCCTGGCCACTCACCACCCTCTCGAAGGGCGCCCCAACCCGTGATCCAGCAGTGCAGGCCCGGCTCGAAGAAGTGAGAGCGCATGGGCAGGCAGACAGGGCGGACGGTGGACGAGCGCACCACGGGATGGTCGAGCTGCAGCAGGGCCACGTCATAGTCGTGGCTGTCCTCCTCGTGGTACGGGTGCAGGAGCAGG